>LPNX010687983.1:5125-26477 GCA_001517045.1 Pseudotsuga menziesii
CAAGATACAAACTGACAACAAGGTCTTCTCTGCTTCCCTCAGGGGTAATGATGATCAACCAGCCCTCGTCCACCAGGGAGATGTTAAGTTTTTTCTCCATATTTTGGAGAATACAGATTTCCAAGCGAAGGTAAACAAATTTAAATTTCAAGACAAACTGATCTTAGATTCATAAAAAGAGGGAATACTTAGTCAATTATTTTAACATTGTGTTGATGTCTTCCTTGATCAAACAGATGCAAATGTATACGTGTTCAAAACAAAGGCACCTGAAACCCATTATATTTGTGGGTCATTCCTTAGGAGGGGCAGTTGCAACCTTGGCCACACTTTGGTTACTGGAAAAGAGGCTGAGGCAAAGCTCGCCCTTTTGTATAACATTTGGTTGCCCTTTAGTGGGAGATGAAAGACTTGTTGAAGCAGTTGGTCGTGAGAATTGGGGAGGCAACTTTTGTCACCTGGTTTCCAAGCATGATATTGTTCCTCAGATGTTCCTTGCACCATTTGAGTCCATTGCTGAGCCCTTGATTACTATTTTGCCTCATTGGCATGGCATAATGGTTAATGATAGTTCCAATAAACTTGATTCTTTTATTCAAGATGCTTGTAGGACTCTTCTGGATAATGTCCTGTAGTATACTTATGCAGTATCAAACTATGGACGTGGTTCTCCAAGGGAGTTAGACATGGTTGCCAAGAGAAGCCCATACAAACCTTTTGGCACTTACATGTTTTGTTCAAGCGAAAGCACAGCGTGTATTGATAATTCTGAGACCATTTTGAACATTCTTCACTTGACAATGCAGAGCCAGGAAGAACCTTACGATAATATTGAACAGGACTGTTTTTCAGAGCATATAGGATATGGTCTGTTTTGAATCATGTCCTAGAAAAATCCATAACTGGGAGTAGAACTGCAAAGCCTGATTCAGAATCTTCTACCATGATAGGAATATCATTGCAGTTGGAAGCCATTGGTCTTCAGCATCAGGTAATATTCAATTCCATTATACGATACAATTCAGAAGAAGAAGAAAAAATTATGCATTGTTGAAATCTATCTTCTGAACTTGTCCATAAGTAAAAGTTATGCTAGGTTTTTGTCCATAAGAAAAAGTTATGCAATATTGAAATCTATCCTCTGAAATTGTGTTAAGAGTTTGATATTAAATTGTAATGTGGCATGGACTTTTATCACAAATTTCTGAATTTTATTCTGTTACTAACTGAAAAGTGAAACCTGTTCTTGAATCGGTGATATCCATATTGTGCAGAATAATGATGCAGCACTGATTTCCCTACAAATAGCAAGAGATACTGAAAACAAGCATAATGCAAATGTCGGTAAGCTAACAATTGAACTAAGCAAGAACCAATGTCTTATGGCAGAGCTTGAGTGGTCTAAAGAGCATTGTGAGAAGGAAGATGGCACCACACATTATGATTCCTTTAAGAAACAGAAGGATATTGATAAGCTGGCGACGGCAGCAAGTATTTAAAAAAAAAAAAAATTCACCCACCGTCGATACAGTGACGGCAATGCAAGTATTTTTTTTTAATAAAATTTCACCCATCGTTGATACAGTGACGCATAAGCGTGGGTATAGCGACGAACCGGCGTGGGTATAGCGACGGAATTGCGTGGCTATAGCGACGGCTTGGATTTCCATTTTTAAAAAAACATTATACATAGCATGGCTATAGCGACGGAAAGGCGTGGGTATAGCGACGAAATTGCGTGGCTATAGCGACGGCTTGGATTTCCATTTTTTAAAAAACCTTATACAGAGCGTGGCTATAGCGACGGAAAAGGGTCGTCGCTCTTGCGACGCAAATTAGGGGTCGTCTCTATTGCGACGAAATAGTTTCCACGGAACAAAAAACACTTAGACGTGGCAATATCCACGCTTTTCCGTGGATATTGCCACGTTTTTACCGTGGCAAAATTGATCACTTGTACTAGTGCAATAATCTGTGTGTTTCTATCTTGTTCCCCCTCCGGGTCTGGGTTTGGTTGTGGGTTAGGTTGTTGTGAGTTAGGTTGTGGGTTAGGTTGTTGTGGGTTAGGTTGTGGGTTAGGTTGTTGTGGGTTATTAGAGGGTGGGTTTTCCACATTCTGTTGTTCATTTGTGTTGTCTGTTAAGATTTAAACATAAAATTGCAAGTTAATTTACTTAGAATCATTATTTGATTGTTCACATTCAATTAATTTTTTAAATTTGTTCAAAATAATTATAAAAACAATGAAATTATGAAAAAAATTAAAGAATGGAAGGCTAAATGAAAAGGATTGAACTAGCATTTACCTGCCATTGGAGCAATCCACCTCGAACTCGGCCTCGACCTCGACCTTGACCTCGAAAAGGTAAAACGCAAATCGCACTTGCGGTTTTTTGCTCCTGCGTTGTTTCGCTATCCCGATGCTTTGAAAATGAGATTGCAGCCTCTGTTTTATTTTATTTTTTTCTTTTGAATATCGCAAGTGCGATATACTTCTTTTGTGGCCCCCTTCCAAAAAAATAACATGTTTGGCAATGTTGTACTTTTCCAAGTGAGTTTGAGCAAATGCTTATCTCTATGTGGAATGCCTTATTAAACTTGATCATGATTCCAAAATTCCTCCTCCCACTAAGAAACCATTAGTCAATAATTTTTCAAATGCCTTTCAACTTCTTGAGGGTCTCCCCCCCACTTGTTCTATCCAATATTTCATTGATTTAATTTTTGGTGCATCCATACAAATGCTTTTTCTTACCAATTATCTCCACATAAAGTTATTGAATTAGAACATAAGATTAATCCCTTATGGGATCTGGCCATATCCAACCTAGTTCTTCCACTAATGGCTCCTTTTCCTTCATTATTCCAAAAGCATAGAAGTGGTTCCCTGTCAAAGATTCTCGTGCTCTTAATAAGATCACTACAAAAAATTGCTATCCCTTGTCACAGTATGATGATTTTCAAGGGTAACAAATTCTTTACCAAGATGAAATTGTTGAATGGGATAACATCATTAGGTTTGCATGAGTTCCAGTGACACCTATAAGATTGATTTAAGACTAAGTTTCTTCTCCATCCAAGGATTTTCATTGTGATATATCTTGAAAAAAAATAATTTTTAGTAAAACGTAGGAAGAGAACCTATGTGTGCACTTGGTACTAAAGCTGCTTCGAACTCACAAATTGCAGGTTACTCACAAAAAGTATTATATTGGGAAACCTCCATTCACTATCTAGGACTTCTTATTGATAAAATTGGAATAGGTGTTCATCTTGCCAATGTACAAGCTCTTGTTAACTGGCTCATCCCCTCATTGTTGTTGCTTGAAAAAGTATTTATCGGTGGCCTAAATTTTTATCAACATTTTACTAATCATTTATCTCACATTTCATACCCCCTACATCAACTCTCCAATCCACTTGTGTTTTCCTAACAAAGTTAATTGATGAGAGTTCTTGGAACTCAAACACTACATTGTATTTGAAATTGGTTTTGCACCTTTTGGATTCGCATTATCCCTTTGAGATTGAGACAAATGCTTCACACTATGCTACTAGTGCCATATTAAAATGGGTTGGTCATCCCACGAACTATCATTCCAAGACTTTGACAAACGCCAATATGAAGTACAACACGTATGACAAAGAATTTTGAGATCTAGTGAAGGCCTTGAAGCAATGGTGCCATTATGTTTTGGATAAGGAAAACAATTTTTGTACTAATAATCATCCCTTAATCTTTTGAATTCATAGTCTAAGAGTTAAGAACAATTCCATCTCAAACATGCCTCCTACCTACAATAGTTTCACGTGGTATTTAAATATAAGAAAGGGAGTTCAAATTAGGCGACAAATATGTTGAGTTTCCCTCCAACTCAACCAATGCACATTTTGGATGTTCCTTGTGTTTCCTATGAAGCTTGGAACAACTATATGCTACTAGTACTTTCTTTGGGTCATTTTGGCAGGCCTTTCATCATCCCACCCAAATTAATTTGTATTTGGGAGGGTTGGATGTTTATGCATAATTAAATTTTCCTACCCAACACTCTAGGCTCCTTAGTTTTGATTTGGGAAGCTCATGCCTCTTGATATGGTGGACATTTTGGCCCACTTAAGATGCGTTGATAGGGAAAAATGACCCTTCATCAACAAGGATAGAGTGTCCAATGGGAGGTCCCAATTAGAACCTCTTTCATTTGTGATGGCACTTTTGACTACTATGTGGACCCAATTGTCGTTTGGATGTGTACGCTTTTTTGTGATTTTATTCTATTTTAAGACCCTATTATGTAGATATATTTATAGATGTAGAATGCATTTCTACCTAACTTATCCTAGCCATGAACTATTCTTACAATTAAGCTAAGAATGAGCATGAACCACATTAATCTTCATATGGAATAAATTCATATACATATGCAACCATATGATTCACTTAATATTAATAGAGTGAAAATAGATGCAGATAAATCAACAACCAAATACATTACTAAAGTCCCTCTCTCATTCTGGTACAAACACTTAAAGAAGATTAAAATATCAATTGCCTCAGAGAACTCACAAGTGTGGGTTTTCTATGTGTAAACGAATCCCCTAAAGAACGACCTACTATGATTGACATTGTGGGTGTACTCCAAAACATCTGAGAGGTCCATTTCTAAGAGTTGTTGGCATTCCGATCAAGTATAACACATTTGTTGGGTAGTTCAAGTACTAATCAAGGCAATAAAAAACGCAATAATCAAGGCAATAAAAAATGCATATGTGATATATCGCATATGCGTTTGCTAAATGTTGCATATCGCACTTGCAATA
Organism: Pseudotsuga menziesii; assembly: GCA_001517045.1. Taxonomy (NCBI): domain Eukaryota; kingdom Viridiplantae; phylum Streptophyta; class Pinopsida; order Pinales; family Pinaceae; genus Pseudotsuga; species Pseudotsuga menziesii. The sequence goes on from LPNX010687983.1 coordinate 9,944, forward strand.
TATCGCATATGCGTTTTGTAAATGTTGCATATCGCATATGCGATATTTAACATTACAACACGCATATGCGATATACATTTCCACGAACCTTAGCCTTGTGTTTGGGCTTGGGTTATTCCGAACGTACCATCAATAATGCATATGCGTTCTTGATTTGCACTTCGGAAGTGCGTTTTTGATTTCCTAAGTGGCACCAAAAAGTGGAACCAACTTCATGCGACCGCCCATATCTGATATAACATGTATATGTGTAATAAAAAAAGTACGTTATATAGTACATGCATTTTGTAAACATACACAATGCATATGCCCTAAAACACCTGTTATATCGCATATGCTACTTGTAGGCATAAAGAACACATATGCATTATTTATGCTTTAGAACCATGCATATTTTGATAGTTTGAGAATAATAAATATGAAATATAATTTAATAGAATTCCTATATATAATTTAAATCACGTATATAGAGTCAAATGTGGTGGTATGAAGGCCCTCCAACTAACCACCTCCCATACCATAAAAACAACATTAGTAATCCTACCACTAACCACCTCCCCAACCATAACAACAACATGAATACCCCTACTACTAACCACCTCCCCATCAAATATCCATATATCCCCCCCTTCTCTCTCTCTCTCCTCTTGTATTCAGGGCATACAAAAATTCATAGTAGATATTGGTCATCCTCTGCATCGTTCCCCTCAATACTTCAAAGTCTTTCATGTTTGCTACTCTCTCTCTCTCTCTCTCTCTCTGAGCCATCCAAAACTTCATAGTAGACATTGGTCATCTTTTGCATCTTTTTCTTCAATTCACTTCAATATACTCTTTCATGTTTGCTACTCTCTCTCTCTCTCTCTCATGTCATTTGTCTCTCTCCCCTTCCACTAGCCACCTCCCCGTTCCTCTCTCCTTCTATATATATCACTCTTCCACCCCCTCAATCACTCTCTTTTGGTCTCTCACCTACTCCTACCACTAAGAACCACCACTCTCTCTCTCTCTCTTTGTGTCTTCGAGGCATCCAAAACTTGATAGTAGATACTTGTCAGCTTTTGCTTCTTTTCCTTGAAGACTTAACACTCTTTCATGTTTGATTCTCTCTCTCTCTCTCTTTGGGGCATCTAATACTTTAAAATAGATATTGTTCATATTTTTCATCGTTCCCGTCAAGACTCCACAATCTTTCATGTTTCCTACTCTCTCTCTCTCTCTCACATCATTTGTCTCTCTACCCTTCCACTAAACACCTCCCCATCCCTTTCTCTCTCTATATATCTATATTCCACCCCCTTATTCACCTTCTCTTGGTCACTTACCTACTCCTACAACTAACCACCACCACCTGATCTCTCTCTCTCTCTCTCTCCAAGGCATCCAAAACTTCATAGTATATATTGGTCAGCTTCTACATGTTTTCCTTCAAGACTTCACACTCTTTCACGTTTGTTTCTCTCTCTCTCTCTCTCATCATTTTTCTCTCTCTCCTTCCACTAAGCACATCCCCATCCCTTTCCTTCTCTCTCTATATCCCTCTTCCACCTCCTCATTCACCCTCTCATGGTCTCTTACCTACTCCTACCACTAACCACCACCACCCGATCTCTCGCTTTCTCTTTAAACCCCTAACGCCTAATATATGTGTGTAGGGGGGAATCTAAAACTTCATAGTATATGTTTGTCAACTTATGCATCTTCTCCTTCAATACTTACACTCTTTCATGTATTCTACTCTCTCTATCTCTCTCATGTCATTTGTCCCTCTCCCCTTCCACTAACCACCTCTGCATTCTTTCTCTCTCTATATATCTGTCTTCCACCCCCTTATTCACCCTATCCTTGTCTCTCACCTACTCCTACCACTAACCACATTTCAATCTCTCTCTCTCTCTCTCTAAACCCCTTACCCCAATTTCTCTCTTTCTCTAAAGCCCTTACCCCAAATGTCTCTCTCTCTCTAAAAACCTAATCCCTAACCTCTCTCTCTAAACCCCTAACCCCCAATATCTCTCCCTCTATCTCACACTCTCTCTCTTGTCTTAATGGCATCCAAAACTTAATAGTAGATATTGGTTATTTTTTGCATCTTTTCCTTCAATACTTCACAGTATTTCATGTTTTCTACTCTCTCTCTCTCTCTCTAACCACTTCTCCGTCCTTTTCCTCTCTATATCCCTCTTCAACCCCCTCATTATCCCTCTCATGGTCTCTTGTCTACTCCTACTACTAACCATCACCACATGATATCCCTATATCTCTTTAAAACTCAAACCCCCAATATGTGTGTGTGTGTGTGGAGCATCCAAAAATTCGTAGTAGATATTAGTGAGCTTCTGCATATTTTCCTTCAATAATTCACACTATTTCACATATTATACTCTCTCTCTCTCTCTCTCTCTCATGTCATCTTTTGTTATCCCCTTCCACTAATGACCTCCCCATCCATTTCCTTCTCTCTCTATATCTCTTCTAGTCCCACATTCACCCTCTCCTGGTCTCTCACCTACTCCTACCACTAACCACCACCACCTCATCTCTCTGTCTCTCTCTCTCTCTCTATATATATATATATATACCCCTAACCCCCCAATCTCTATGTGTGTGTGTGTCTTCAGGGCATCCAAAACTTCATAGTATATATTCGTCATCGTCTGCATCTTTTCCTTCAATACTTCACACTCTTTCACATTTTCTACTCTCTCTCTCTCACACACACATCATATGTCTCTCTCCTATTCCATTAACCACCTCCCCATCTCTCTCTCTCTCTATATATATATCCATCTTCGACCCCCTCATTTCCCTCTCTTAGTCTCTCACCTACTCCTACCACTAACCAATACCACCTGATCTCTCTCTCTCTCTCTCTAAACTCCCAACCCCTAATCTCTCTCCCTATCTATCTCTCTAAATTCATAACCCCCGCTATCTCTCTTTAAACCCCTAACCCCAATATCTCTCTCTCTCTCTCTCTCTCTCTCTTAGGGGAATCCAAAACTTAATAGTAGATATTAGTTAGCTTAAATCAAAGATTTCTCAATCTACCACTTTTTAATGCAGTGTAACTCTTTATCCCTTTATATTATGCGGATGAACTCTGAAACCGAGATAGAAATGCATCATGTTGGCCTTAGACGAAACCTTGGAATACCAATTATCCAAATATGATCAAAGTAGGGGAAGTTATACCTAGCATTCTTGCAAGCATAGTGGATTGTGAAAGAGGATTTTCAAAGAAACATGTTATGAAGGACATCAAAAGGTAGCATTACCTTTACAATGAACGATAAATTAATTTTCTAAAATAGTAAAAAATAAATTAAATCTAATTTCAAATAAAACATGTGAGTGAGCTATATATACATTGCAACAACAAAGGAAGCAATGTTATTTTAATGCAACTGTAGGATACGATTTGGTCACACAAGATTTCAAGATATGGAAATCTTGGATATCATTTGATAATGAATGAAAAAGTTTTTGTTTAGTGACAATGTGTTTTCGCTCTTTTTATTTTCAAACAATTAAATTTTTATGTGTATGTAATGTACCTTTTTGGAGAAACTAGGCACACTATCCATAATATTTCAAGGAGGCTTCAACACTTTGACATTGAAAGCATTCTTTTTCAGCACCCTCATTGACAATGGATTTCACGCCGACTTGATGGTTATGAGACAAATTGGGAAACTCAAGGGAAGTGATATTATGTTCTGATAATATTGAAAAACTGATTTATGTGGCTTATTAATATGTTGTGTCTGAGGAATTTTTATAAAAAACTCACACACATACTCCTTCAATACTTTGTCTAGTTTCGAAACTAGGAAAATGTAGTAAACTAATCTTTCATGGTTGGGTTCCAAATACCACCGACCCTTTCAAAATTTATTATGGAAGGACCCTATGGGGTTTTAAACATCCTAAAATACCTCATACACTCAATGGTAGAATCCAAGCAAAACTCATGATAATGCAACTACAACTTGACATATAAAAGGGAGTCCCGAGGAAATGGCCAGCATAAAGTTCAAGAGGAGTATGAAGCTCTTGTTCAAAGTCATGGCGGTACTATACAAAGGACTCCCACACCCTATAGGAAAAATTTCGGCATGGGCACCAACTGTAAAACAAGATCTAACTAGGGTACCCATGTATGGGAAATCTCTACCATTCACAACATGTCACTTCTAAAAGCAGCAAGAAGGTTCCATGACAAGATAGAATGGGTTCATACCTAAGGTTAAGATGAAACGGTCATAAGGTTATGCAAAGTACAAATGGATGTGAAACCTAACCTAAATGCCACTTTAGACATAATACCTGAAATATGAACGAATGAGTCAAAGCCACAGTCAAACTGCACTCAAAATAGGCTCCTACAACATCACATTAGTTCAAACGGTCCAAAGTGATCAGAAACGGTACAAAACTATAGAAAGTGGGTAAAAATTTCAAATTTTTTCTATAAATAGTGAAAAATTTAAAATTTTCACACCATTTGAATTTTTTACCCAACATAGTGCATTTGAGCTCAGAACTTCAGAAGCGAATTTTGGGAGCATCATTCGGCGGAATCCCTCCCCGTTTGATCTAGGTAGATTCCCTTGCCTCTCTCTTGCATTTTGATATAAAATTTTTCAAATTCCATGGTCAAATTAATTTTCTAGGCCATCCCAACTTAGGTGTTTCGGCCCACGTGGAAACCAGGATTTTTTTCTGCGTATAGGGCTGACTACATGTGGAAAATGCCCCGAAACCCGCGTGCATACATGGATGTTATGAAAACAATCAAGTATAGCGCCACGAACAAGGATTTAATGGGAAAATACTAATTAAAAACATGGTTTTTTGTGTAGGATGGTACTAGATTGGTGAAAGAGAGAACATGGTGACGTTGAGGAAGCTGTTCAAGATGATCTCACAGCTCAAAAAACATTATGGGAATGTGGCTTATACAATTTTTGGCGTCTTGGTAGACTGAGGGCCAAACCAAGACTACTCCAGCTGCTGGTAGATTATTGGGATCCAGAGTCTAAAAAATTTCAGATAGATGGGATGTCACTCAACATCGAGGTTGAGGACATATATTTCATTATAGGTTTGTACTGACGAGGGGAGGTGGTGAACCTTCGATCTCATGGGCCAGGAGGAAGATTGGCCATAGATTAGTACATAGCTATGTACTATCTTTCGGATACGAAGAAGGTTGGGAGTCAAATCTCGACAAACTCTATTCAGATTCTGGGGTTGAAAGCCATACTCTTGGCCTTAGGAAGGATTGCAGGTTTGGAATCACTCCACCAGGCCTCACGGCCAATGATGTTCTATGCGGTAGAGTGTATGCGACCTACAGTACATGACTGGAGTACTACGCAGCTGAGCAACATGAAACAATAGATTAGTGAATGCAAGATGGGCCGGGTGTGGAACTTCGGGTTTGGCAGCATACTGAACACATTTTTCTTTGAGCAGGTGCCAAGGCTGAGCCCTAGGGTAGACATTGCTCCACATGGAGTCCGGGATCCATCTCAACGATGCTGGGCTAATGTCATGCGTAGACTGGGAGGTGGCAGGGTGGCTTACCCCTACCCAGCAGAGTTTTTTCCATGGTGGTAGAGACATATCATCGCCATAGATGACTACCCCTATGCAGGGATAGAATTTCGTGGAGACCCAGATATTCCCCTATCACTAGGAGCCGCTTATGGAGACATAGGTAAAGAATCCCAAACCCACTTTTAATTTTTGAATTATTTAATTTTTTTGTTTTTTTTGATATATGAAATTAAAAGAAATGTTTTTGGTGTGATGACACATAGTGACAATCTGTCATGTATATGGAGATGTAGGACCATGACGGCCATATGGATTTCCTCGTCATTGATGGAGGGGAATAGGTGACGATATTATGGGTGCCAATGCGTAGCAGACGCTCCAAAGCATCCACACGAACTTTGTTAATTTGACACATAGAGTACCCATGGCGTAAGTTGAGGACTTGCCTGAGGCCATGAAGTGCCAGGTGGTTGGGGTACCACGGGCATGGGTTTGACTGTTTTGCTAGCTAGCTAGAGCCGTAGTGTGCTATCATGATCAGCACCCTCCTCCACCTTAGGCTTAGAGACCTGAGTGTATTCATTTTTGTATGACCATATAGCTTATTTTGGTGGCTCGAAAGCCCCAATTTTGTATATGACACTTATGTATTATGACATCACTTTTTGAACTTAATCAAAAAAACTTTTATGATGATCGATTTTTATTTTATTTACACGTGTGTAAAATGTGTTTGTGATATACTTATGGTCTGTGAAACAAATTCCAATCTAACACATAGTTAGCATATGAGTCAGCAACTTGATTAAAAATTCTTGGAACATGAATGTATGTTATACTCTCAAATTTCCGTTCTAGCAATCTAAAACGTAAGAATATTCGTAATAATATCAGATCCCTAATATGATACAAGCCATTAAGTTGTGAAACCACTAACTATGAATCAAGACATACCTTAAGAGAATGAACACCATGTGAAATGGCATCACGCAATAACTCAATGACGACACTATATTCAACAACATTGTTTGACGAAGGCCGTAAACATACACCTCCTGAAGACAATACTTGACCCGTAGGAGTATAGATCACCCAAGTAGCCGAAGCCGAGTTTTGAGTGTGGCGGATAGAACCATCAACGAATCATATGTAAAAGGAAGATTCCATCGACATCTGCCATAAGAAACGAAAGCTAATCAACGAACCCGATCACCATAAGAAAACCTAACTAAGCAATGCAAAACTGTACAATAGTATACAAAAATCAGCCCTGGCTAAAGAATATGCATAGTATTTTTTGAGATAGAGCCCATTTCTAGGCTCCGCCAAGGCTATCCCTTCATAATTAACTAGATCATAGGCACCTTTCTCTAATACATGTTTAACCACGTAAGGACCATGCCAAATGGGTTTAAACTTTCCTGCCCCCAAGGGTTCCTTAGCTTGATCCCATGAAAGGACCAAGTCACCTTCACTAAACTTCCTCGGATGGACAGACTTATCATATTGGATCTTAACGCGACGCTTGTTAACCTCTAGAGCCACTAAGGCATCTCACTGCTACTCATAAAGCTTCTCTAAGTGGACCAAATGCTCTTCCAATGTGGAAGTGTTTGGTAAAATATCCACAGCTAGCTTCATAGAAGGGATCTCATATTCAATCGGTAATACTAACTCCACCCCATGCACAAGCTGATAGGGAGAAAAATCGGTGGCAGTCTTAACCGCAGTTCTATAGGCCCACAAAGAAAGATACAACATGATATGCCAATTATTATTGCTTTGTGTAATGGTTCATTGGAGAATAGAATTACGTGACTTATTCACTACTTCAATCTGTCCATTCCCTTAAGGGTAATAAGAAGAGGAGTGCTCTTGCTTATACCCTAACTTGGAAGCCAACTCTTCCATGATTTTGTTCTGAAAGTGCCTACCATGGTCAGTGACAAGCTCTTTTAGAATGCCGAACTGGGTGATAATCTGGTTGAAAATGAAATGCGTGGCTGTCTCACCGGCGGATTTAATTGTGGGCATAGCCTCTGCTCATTTCGTGAAGTAATTGACAGCCACAATAATATGATGATGCCCCTTAGCCGAAGCTGGGTTGCAATCCATAAAATCAAGCCCCCACTTGGTGAAGGGACCGACGGTGATAATAGGATGCAACAAGGCTGGACATGAGCACATATTACGTGTAAACACCTGGCAAGGGTGGCACTTCTTGAATGCATTAACGTAATCTTTGAATATAGACGGTCAAAAATAGCCCGTTCTCAAGATTTTTTGGGCTGTAGAAAGTCCATATAAATGACCACCACACGCCCCTTCATGGAAATCATTAAGCAAAACCTCAACCTCATCATGGGTTAAACAACGACATAAAATGGAATCTACCCCATGGCGGTACAAATGGTCATCCACTATGAGGTAGTTCTTCGCTATGTGACATAATCATCGCCGCTCATCCCGTGAGAGGTGAGTAGGGACCTTCAATGTTCGCAAAAACATGATAATATCCCTATACCAAGGGTTCATAGTTAAGATGAGGAATATATGCTCATCGACAAAATAATCCTCATAAACCTCCTCTTCCTCCAAGTCTGGAAAATCTGATATGAGCTCCGCAAATATTAACGATTTCTTCGATTTTGCCGAAACAAATTCGAGATCAAACTCTTGCAAAATCACAATCCATTTATTATATTTTCCCCCAATCATCCTTTTAGTGAGAACAAATTGAAATGGATTGATGTGAGCTACGACCAAAGTTTGGTGAAGGAGAATGCAATGTCTTAAATGATGAACCGCATGAATGGTGGCTAAGGATAGCTTCTCCACATGGGAATAACGAAGTTCCGCATCAATAAGGTTTTGGCTCAAATGATATATGACATGCTCATGGAGCTCCTCATCCTCTTGAACCAAAACCATACCAGCAGTCTCCTGATACGCGGTCACATAAATCAAGAAGTCACGGCTATAGTCTGGTGGACTAAGCACAGGGGTTGTTGCTAAGGCTCACTTAAGAGCATCAAAAGACTCTTGGGCTTGCTCATCACATTAAAAAGGGGTGTACTTCTTCAAGAGACACATGAATCCTTTAGTCAAGTTGGAAAAATTAACCACGAACCTTCACAAGAAGTTCGCCATACCTTGCAAACATTGAAGGTGTCGAATATTACACAGGGGAGACAATTGAAGTATTTCCTCAACCTTCAAGGGATTGACTCTAATACCCTCCTTGTATATGATGAATCCCAGTAAACGACCAACTGTCACACAAAATATGCACTTATGAGGATTTAAACGAACTTGATAATGATGGCATCTTTCGAACACTAATCTCAAATGATAAGGATGATGCACTCTCAAACAAGAGTGAGCAGTGAGATCATCTAAATATACTTCGATAATCGTTTTAAGATCGTGAAAAATTAAGGTCATGGCCCGCTGAAATGTAGCTTCGGCATTTTTAAGGCTGAAGGGCATCTTTCGATATGCAAAAATACCCCAAGGACAAATAAATGTGGTCTTGTGTTGATCCTCGGGCTTAATTTGTATATGATTATATCTAGAAAATCCATCCATAAAATAAAATACCTCACTCCCCGTACACTCATCCAAAATTTGGTCAATAAATGGTGTGGGGAAATTATCCTTAGGACATGATCGATTTAAGTCACAGAAATCAATGCATATTCGGATCTCTCCCTGCTTCTTATCCACTGGAATGGGATTTGAAACCCACTCCGTCAATGGAATGGGATAGATAAAACCAGCTTTAAGCAGTTTCTCTATCTCAACTTTAATGGCGGGTGCTTTTCTAGGATTCACAACACACAAACGTTGTTGAATTGATTTAGCATCCGGATAGGTATTGAATTTATGTTCGACAATACGAGGATCTATACCTGGCATTTCTTCATATGACCAAACGAAAATATCACAAAATTCCTTAAACAACTTGGTATACTCGATAATCAGGAGAGAATCTCCCGATGATGCATTGACACTTAGATTATGGAATGACTTTTGATCAATAGTAACAATATTCCCATTAAACGAAAAGAAAACCACTAGAAATAGGGAAGAAGCTACGGCTTGCATATTGTACATCTAATTTCTACCCAACAAAATATTGTAGTCAAGGGGCGCATCAACCACCTCGACCTTGATTGCGAAAGTCTTCCCTCCCAATTGGACCTCTAGATAATGAAGTATACCTTGCGGCTGAAATGACCTACCATTGAAAGCCATCAACATGTTGGCAGATTGAGACAACGTGGGAGAAACTAAGTCCTTCCAACAAGAGAAATACATCATGGAAGCAACAACACCTTCATCGATGAAAGTACACATGATGGTGTTGTTGAGACACTCTACATGAATCAAAATAGACACATAGTAAGGCAAGTGATGTTGTACTCCCATGGTTTCAAATTTGATAATGGAAGAAGAGCTATCATCACTAACCCCAAGAGTAGACAACAAGGCTTTCCTCTGCGGAGGACAAGTCTGAAGCACTTCTAACACGGACATCACACAAGGAGTTTGGCCCAAATCCTTGATAACTAAATAGTTATGGGCAGCTCTGGCATTAGGAATGTTCCCCAAACGCTTCAAGACTCCCTTAGGAATGCGAGGTGGAGCTTCAAGTTTATCCATAGGATTTTTAATTCGCAAAGGGCTCTCGGGTGGGGAAGGTTCTTTCCCAAGGTTTGGTTGTGACAAACCATAATCTTATGCATGTGTCACAACTTTGGAAGCTTTCACCATGTTGATACAACCATGACCAGGAGGGACCTCCCACGGGTTTTGAGTTCCACCAGATGCACAACCGAGATCAACGGTCCTCGAGTTCATATTTTGATTATTAGGTAAAGGATTAGTAAACATAGCTGGGCCCTGTGCTATGAACTTCGAGGCATCCTCCATACAAGGGCACAAGTGAGTGAGGTGATCGTCCTTACACAACTTACAAGGAAACTTCACCTTACGTTTAGCCTGCTTGTCCCCCCCAACATTATTCATGTTTTTGTCATTATTATTAGCATTTTCATTTTTATTCCCACCCTTACATTTATTTTTTCCTTTCTTTTTATTGCTTCTAGGCTACTAGTTTCCTTTCGGGTTCGACATTTTCTCGGAGAGTACACTCATCACTTGGGTAGGTTAAGACAAAGCCATAGCTTGTCTCGACGTAGGCTGGTTAATTGATAACTGACTAACTTGTTTTGTAACAGAGTCCACATGTTCTGCACTTGTGGAGCCAACAATACCATCGACATATGGCCCAGGCTTGATCTTGGGGTCAAAATTGGATCTTGGAGCATTCAGGATAATCTCATACAAGAGTCCAGATTGAGCATATATCAAATCCAACTCTTGAGCCCTAAAGATAGCTTGGTCCTCATTTTGAACTCTGGATGTAGAAACATCCTTTGCGATGTAAGGTAACAATGACTTGAGAAACCATTCTAGAAGAAACTCTGGTGGTATAAAGGATTTAATTAATCGTTTCAGTCTATGCCACTCTTGAATATGATCTAAAATGTGCGTGGCTTTGTATTGCCGAAAGGTTGACAAGAGCTCGATACCGACGTCGTAACATACGGGTAGCTGGAAATGATTAAGAAAATTCATGTAAATATTATCGAACGTAGCATAAGTCCCCTTTTGGTAACTCTATATACCATTTCACCACAGGACCTGTGAGGGTGCGTTGAAATAGCCTCAAACGGATGGAATCGCCATGTAAGGAATTGGAAGAGCACCAAAGGTGGAAAGTGGTGACATGCTCACCAAGATCTTCACTAGCCTTACCTTTGAACTTGGGAATGTCCGAAGGAATCTTGGTGGGGACTGTCGGCCATGCCGAATTATGAGACACAGTATCATTCATCAATCTCAAAAAATCAGGTAGGTTCAATGTCGCAAGGAAAGGGATCCTAGGTTGAGCCAGTCGATGCCCCGCTCCCTTGTAGTGTTGATTTTGATAGGTTTAATTGCTATAAATACCATGGCCTTGGCCATAATAATCTCCTCCCATTTGACCCATGAAGGGTTGCAAGGAAGCATTGGGATGCAGAGTACTGTGATTATGAGGTGCTACAAAGCCATAATTAGAAGAGTAAGTGGGTTGTTGATACCCATACCCATACGGTTGATAGCTTTGTCTGTACTGCGGTCCATAAGAATGTCCATGGGAAACTCCATAAGGTGTTCAATGAGATGGTCCATAGTTAGGTATATGGGGAGCTCCATGTGCTGGACCATGAGACGATCCAGAAATAGGTACATGACCCGTTGATACAACTGGAGGCACTTGGATTTGTGATACTACAGTGTTAGTAGTCACATGACAAACATGGTTAGTAGCAGTATTCCAACCCAAAGGCCCACGTGAATTAGGGGGAGGATGGGTCGTTAAAAAAGCATTCAAAGGAACAATGTTCGAAGATGATGGGACATGTGAAGGAATGTAAGTGGTGTTCCCAATGTTCACACGTCTCAGTTCTGGTATCCAAATAGGGTTACTAACACTAGGCCTAAGATGAGCATGTGAAGATGCCTCCACCACAGGGATGGAAGGTGCAATGTGACTAGTGCCCCCAAACCTCTCTGCATGGAAAGGAATGGAAGTGCCACCAGGCATAGTGCCAGGGTCAAATTCCAACTCGGCATGATATGCCAGATTGGACTCGGGGATATTAGGCATGCCATATCTAACATTACTAGTGCTTGTGGGTTCATAGTGAGTCTCGTCGCTCGGAAACCAATACCGGCGACCCGTGAATGAGGGATCATAACCAGATCATGAAGGTTGTTCATGCGGTGGATCATATGTGCTATTAGGATCACCCTCCCCAACCTTGTGAGGTGGAGAGGACATCTCTGGAATCTCATCCTCATGATCTCTCATGGTGTGTGAATCAAAGTGAGAAGTAGTCTGCCCGAACTATCTGGTTCCCTCTCCCAAAGGAGGAGGAGACGTGGAAGGTGGAATTCTTGCTAAACGATGAGAATGATGAGATGTCGCACCTGAATCCACAATGACTCAATAAAAATAAAATACTCAATCTAATTACGCAACCATAGAAAAACTAGCGTGCATAGAGCATACACCTAAAAAATTGTAAAGCCAAATCACAAGCAAACCAAGGGTAGGATATGTGAGCTCCCGAATGAAGCAGGTATGTCTTTCCTAGGAGAGGCTTGAGACTCCCATACACAACAAGAGGAGGTTTGTAACCAATTATAGTGGCCCTCAGCTTCAACACATATATCGACTGTGCCATCCGACCTCTACCTGGCTAGGACACCTGCATAATAACCTCTGCAAATACCCCCTCGATAACCTAGGTAAGGCAACTAAGGTCACCTCAATATAACCAATGCTTAGGTAGACATTCATAGGAGGGATTGGCCGTATGGGCAGGGTAACAAATCCCAAAGCCTGAAATCACAACTGGTACCCCAGGGGTGCACCGGCTAATACCTCAAAGGCCCCCAGATATGAATACAATCTTGGAAATATCTTTGGTGCTAATCAATCACAATCAGGGGTCATCCCAATCATAATTGCTCACACTACCTCATGCTTAACTCCTGTGTAAGAGGAGGATCCTAAGAAACACTAATTATACCAAGGGTTTCACACTCTCACTTGGGCAGACACCTTATTGTTTGGTTTAGTGGTCTTCGAGAATTAACTCACAATGAACTATTCCAAGACCCTAAAACCTAATCTTGTTGATGCACCCTAGAAAAGAAAAGAGTGTAATTCATTTTATTATGCATTGATTTTAATTGGTTGTATTAATCAAAGGGTAAATGGACGTGCAACTAATGAAGTTATGATGCAACAAGAAGTAAAATGCACACCTAATAAGCAATGCAAATGCACTGTGTAGAATGAAAAAAGGGGTATGCTACTACGTGAAGTGCAAATTTTTTCCTTCAAATGTATATGCAATCATTCCTATATGAAAATCTAACTATAATTCACCGAGCAAACCTAATACAAGTAGCATGCTAATGCAAAATGCAAGCAATGCATAACTATGCAAAAAGAAAATTGTTTTTTGTATTTTTGAATTAAATGAGATATAAAATAAAAAAGATGACTCTACCACCCTCAGACTCTGCAACCACTCACAAATTGCAGCCAAACAAAGAACCAAGGTAAAATAGACCTAATTCACTAATCTCAAAACAAAAAGTAGAAAATGAATGACAAGAACATTTTAAAAAATGGAACTAAAAGAAGTCTCTGGTCAGAAACAAGGGTGTATAAAAACTCCAGAAGCATCCAAGAAGACTTAACAATCATCTAAAATAACCCAGCAACAATTAATCTCCCAATAAAGAAAAAAATCAAGGCATATGCGACCGTTCTTAGTAAACCTACGTACATACGCGACTATTCCAGGAAAACCCACGTGTACACGTGACTGTGAAAGCAAAAACCGTGTACAGGAAGAAAAAGAGAGAAAAATTAGGTAAACAAACAGGTTGAGACAAAGTTTACTTCTTCAGGACCCTATTGGGAAAACATGCCCCCAGACCCGACATAGAAACAGAGAAATCAGAGAAATTCAAGTACATTGAATGCCAAAAACCCCCAAAGAAAAAATAACTTGGAACCTCCCAAGTACAGTCTCCAATTTTATTACGGAGAGAAACTTCCTATGGCTTGGGGTGTACCACAATAGACAGAGAAACCATAGAAATCAATCCCTTCCCAATATTCAAAAGAAACCAAACATCTAACACTAAAGGATCTCAAATCATACCTTATTCCAGACGGTTGAAGTAGATCCCCGTTGAGCTTTTTCCAATCTCGCTTGTGTTAGCAATTTGCTCTCAACACAGCAAACAAGACAATCATGTTATATAATATGGTGTTAGATCTACCCTAGCATCTATAATCAACAATGTATAAGCAATTAAACACATCCATGGATTCAATATTCATTTAAATGCACATTATTGGACAGGAAAAGATATTTCTATTAATCAAATAAGAGATTACACAAGTGACAACCTTTGTCGGCATGTCTGTGAATTGGAGAAACCGAGTCCTCCACCTGGGCCTCCACCACTTCAATCCTCCATCTCTCGATAGAAATATCACAAGAAAATGCAAGCCTAGGAAGAACAGAAAGTGCTCCAAAGGGACAAAGGGATGCAAACTCAAGGATAAGCTATGGAAACAATGGACTATAGTTTTCTTGCTCTTCAATTCCTCTCCTTTAATGTATCCAAAGGGTTCCTTATATAGCACTCCAAAGGGGCAATGGAGGGTCAAATCCAGTCGACCATGAGGAATATGGAAGGCCAAGAGACAAGTGGTTCAGACACACATCAACGAAAACTCCAAAAATATTTGGATTTATGTACACATCTCGATGTACGCGGGTTTGAGGTCAATATCTGCGTATATACGCGAGAATGGGTTTTAAAGTTGCATACAGCAATAAACACATGGTTTTAGGGATGAACTTGGAAACACCAAACTATAATATTGGTCCATGGGGTCCAAAGAGTCTGTAGAGGGATAGGGAAGGCCATAAATGTGTGATCAACCATGTGTGGTAAAATTAGCTGTAACAGACCAATCCCGCTTGTGTTAGCGATTTTCTCTCAACAACAACAAACAAGAAAATCATGCTATACAATATGGTGTTATATCTACTCTAGCATATATAATCAACAATGTATAAGCAATTAAACACATCCATGGATTCAATATTCATTTAAATGCACATTATTGGATAGGAAAATATATTTCTTTCAATCAAATCATAGATTACACAAGTGACAACCTCTATCAGTACGTCTGCGAACCAGAGAAACTGAGTCCTCCACCTAGGCCTCCACCACCTCAATCCTCCATCTCTTTATAGCAAGCTCGCAAGAAAAGGAAAGCATGGGAAGAACACAAACTGCTCCAAAGGGACAAAGGGATGCAGACTCAAGGATAAGCTATGGAAACAATGGACTATAGTTTTCTTGCTCTTCAATTCCTCTCCTTCAATGTATATTATCATTGTATTTTGTTGTACCCCCATTAGGGATGTGTGTTACCCCTTTATGAGATGTCATCATTATGTGTGGTCACTGAGTTAAACCCTCCATTTTAAGTTAGGAAAATAGTCCCCAAGTTAAATAAAGTAAAATGTATTTATGTGTATTCTTAGGTAGGTCTGTCCCACAAGTAACCTAGGCCACCTAGTTGTTGGGTTAACTAACCCAACAAAAGAATATAAATAGAGAGGAACCCTCCTCATTCGACACACACTTCACTTGCTCTCTCATGTGCGCTTTAGGAGAGAGAGGAAGAGGAGAGTCAGAGAGTTTCTGCAGAGATTTTTGTTCTTGTGTTATTTTATCTTGTCATCTTATCTTTGAGACATAATTATTCCGAGGAAGTTTGCGGGGTTTTCTCTTTTATGGTTTCCCCGATGAAAATCTATGTGTATTGTGTATCTTATGTATCTTTGATGTATATATTGTTGTGCCTTTTATTCTTTCATATAAATATCCTAAGTAAATTAACTTAGAAAAACCAACACAAACTGGCGAATTCCTACACTTGATTCATTCATTGAATCCCTGATCCAAGAACAACATAAATTGATCAGAATGGGATCCTTTAAAGCTTCCAAGAATCTAGAACTTTTGGCTGGGAGATCAAATAATTTCAATGCTAAAGGGAAGTAGGAGGGAAAGGACAAGCAAAATCCTGAATCCAAACCAAAGGAGGAGCTTAGTTCTTCACATGAAGCCTCAATCTCCACGAAGGATAAGTAGAAGAAGGTTGAAAAGAACGAGTGTCCCTATTGCAAGATAGGATACCATCCAAATATTATTTGTATGAGTCTCTTGGGAATGTCTCTAATTGAGGAGAGTGCAGTAGAGGGAGGTGAAAAAACTTCTCTCAAATAGGAGGGGATAGGGGGGGGGG
>LPNX010687983.1:26561-31561 GCA_001517045.1 Pseudotsuga menziesii
GGGAAGTGGTAGGGGATACGAGATGGTATTGGGATAGGGGAAGTGGTAAGGGAGAAGAGGTGTTAGTGGAGGTAGGGGAGGTGGTATCAAGGTGGGGAAAGTGGTATTGAGGTCAAGAAAGTGGTAGGATGTAATTTGTTATGATGGCTTGGGTTGTTGATGGGGGTAATTGAGGGTTGAAGTGGGGTGTAATTTACAAGTACTACAATTTCCAAGGTTCACCAATTAATCAGACTACAAAATTGCACAAGAAGAGTTGGATTATAATCAACCCCTATCCCTTTGTATGCAAATCAATAATGATAATATAAGTAACCAAGATGGGAACACAAATCTTCTCACTTATTTTACCAAAATATAGTAGACTCATATAGTTAGTAATATTATACAAATATATAAACAAATAAAATTATTAAATAAATGGACATGTTATTGAGTAGTAATAAATAGATGTAAAAACATGACAACTCTCCTTTTATCCACTCTTGATTTTCATCAAGGATTAAAGTCTAGATTAAATTTTCATTAACATGAATATTAGTGTGATATTAGTCTCATACATGAAAGTAATTGTTACAGTGGGTGGCCATTTTGCGTGGTCCTTACCAATACTCTTTGGTAATGGCAGGAATCCTCAATTCGAGCACAAGTAGTTCTATGTTTAATCATTCACATTTTCACTATATTTGAGAAGTTCATCATGTCAATGTGACTTTGAAATTTCATACAAGAAAATCCTTTTTAGTAATTGAAAATCAAAAGTGAATAATAAAAAATGAAACCTTGTATAGTAATAACTGAAAAGTATATTGTGAAAACTAAAGGTGTACGGTAACAACTCGCTACTTTATTTTTACAAGATTAAATAAAAGGTGAAAAAGACTATATTATCTGAGTCTACATTATGGTGACAATTCATTGGTTTACATTTACAAGCTTAAAACAAAGGTGAAAAACAATAGATTGTCTAACCTACATTATCAGATGCTCATCACTTTCCAAAAAGAATGGGAATATGTTCATTGTGCACACTTTCCATCAAGGATGGGATTTTGTTCACAGTTGGGGTCTTTCACTCTACTCAAATATTTAACTCAAGAAGATTGTTATCCACTGGAAGCTTATCTAGTGATTCTTCGCAATCATGCCCATGTGATTTCCCTCAGTTCCTTTATCTAAGCAACTGCTACATTTATTGTTGGGATATCTACAACTTTTGCTCAGGTACTTGAATATTATAATCCGCTTTACTTAGCAATTCATTTCATATTATGATAGATTTTCAATATAAAATCGTTCAGGTTTTATGATAAAATTCATATTCACTGAATGCTAACTCATTCATGTGTTGTCATAAAGACTTGTTTTCAAAAGTATTGTAATTTCCAAAATATATGTTTCAATTTATTTTATTATATGAAATTGGTACCTTGAGTGTGATTAGGTAAGAATTTACTTGGTATGAGTGTTTCCATACTCTTAAATGGTAGAAATTGGTTTTCTCATCAAGCTAGGAAGGAGTTACAACCTACCCTTCGAAGTATTGTTCAGATTTTGTTACCAGGTTGTAACTATGCAAGGAGTTATTAACACAACAAAATGTGCATTACAGGAAATTTGGGGTCTAAAATGGGCCTTATAAGAAAATGCGTCAACAATAAATTTTGTGAGTTGGAATTCAAGAACCAATAGAATTTCAATAAAATGAGTCAACCATAATGGTTGAATTGACATATTTGTCATAAAAGAAAATTGCGTTTTTGTTCGTAATTTCGACATATCTCCCTGTGTTTTTACTCAAATTTCAAGCGGGAGAGCTCGTTGGATGTGGAATTTAATTCCGCATCCAATGAGTACCCACATTGCATACTTTCGACGGACCTCGCTACCCCAAAAACAAGAAATACCTGGAAACATGTGATGATGATGTCATCATCACATGTTTCCAGGTATTTCTTGTTTTTGGGGTAGCGAGGTCTGTCGAAAGTATGCAGTGCGGGTACTCGTTCATCACATGTTTCCAGGTATTTCTTGTTTTTGGGGTAGCGAGGTCCGTCAAAAGTATGCAGTGTGGGTACTCGTTGGATGAAGAATTAAATTCCACATCCAACGAGCTCTCCCGCTTGAAATTTGAGTAAAAACACGGGAAGATATGTCGAAAATACGAACAAAAAAGTACTTTTTTTCATTCTTCCTCCAAAATTAATAACTATTAATTTACTATTTTCCTTAGGAGGCCCATTTTAGACCTCAAATTTCCTCTAATGTGTCTTAGCATCTAAGATATCTTGGAATTACACCAAATGATCCTGCTTTACGCAACATGGTGTTTAAACCAAGTGATGCATGCCTACAAAACTTTCCTCTCTAGAAAGAAAAAAAAACTAAAGAAAATTACCTTCTTGGATGTATAAGTAGATATTATGCTATATGAATATATGAACTCCATGGAAAAATAGGTAACAATATCAAGAGAATTGAGTGGTATCAGACTTGCAATAGTATTCCTCTCCATTTAGTCGTTCGTGGAATATTCGACGAAAGAAGGAAATCGTGGATGGGATCCAAGGAGGCTACAATTACAACCAACATTGGAGCTATATTGGGTACTATGTTTTCTATTTTGTTAGCTTCCACAAAGTGACAAGGATTTTTGGCTAGAGTGAGCGTTATGGTTGGGGTTTTGGTTTTTTCTTTTGCAACAGACCCAATATTCTAAGAATGAGATAAATCATGGGGTGGACTTACCTCTGGTTTCCCTTATCGAGCGATGTTGGATTTGGAGTAGCTTTGACAGAGTGCAGTACAAGCAATGATGGATTTTTTGTAGCTCCAACAGAGTGCGGTTGGGTTCGAGCGATGTTGGATGTTGGAGGGATTCAAGTTCACAATGGACGAGGAGCAGATTGGAGAGGGTGGAGGAGTAACCAACCAGGGATTAAAGGATTAAATTCAAGGGGGAGGAAATCAAGGCGGAGGGAGCGATGCGGACACATATCTACAGGGATCGAAGGTAGAATGTTGTTGGACCCTCGAATGAGGCTTGCCTAAGACCGGTAGGATCATCATCAGAGGACGTGAGTTCCATTAACGGAGTAGTCTAATTACTTTTCAAGAAATTCTCATAGGCATACTTCTATCACGGTCTTTCATCAAACAATTATGTTGTTGATGAGATGGTGAATAAAGGTCCACTTCTATCATGTCTTTCAACTAGCAATAATGTTGTTTAAGAGATTATGAACAAAGGATTAACTATGGGAAAAGGTATGTTGAATACAATTGGTTTGGAGATAGCCTCCATGCACTTATATTATATGCGATGATCAACACTTGGAGAAAAAGGAGGTAGATTCTTCACTAGCTCCCTTTATTAATGCTTACAATCTCATCAATTTAATGAATTTGGAGGGGCATTCAAAGCTCCTCCATAATTCTTCCAAACTCACACATGTTATTTCATATGTCCTATTCATCATTCTACTTAAAATCATCAACCTCATTATCCTCCCTATAGTTTAGAGCCTCTTTCATGATTCATTATTTTGCACCAAGGAGACATTTAAGGGTCAAGGATTTCCTTCTGCTAGAGTTTTCCATGCCAACATCATCAACTCTATCTTGAACTCATATCCCCATGCCCCACCCCGTCCCTCTCCACAATGAATTATTCAGTATTAGGAGGTGAAGATTTTCTACCTAACAAATATTCACTGTGGAGCAGTGTCTCATCTCCCCCTTTACTAGTATCAATACACAATGTTTTCGATGTTGCTTGGAGAGGAATTGTGGAAGCTATGTTAAGCCACTTCTAGCAACAAAATCAAATCTAAAGTGACATTGACCTTCACTTCCCAAGAAATCTAACATGTGTTTAAGGATAGTGTGTGTTCCTAGTTGATGCAGGAGCATAGGCTCATGAAGATGAATTTATCCATGACTTCACCAAAGTTAGTTGAACCTAAAGAGACCTAGAGTCTCACACATTTGTAATTGTTTTATTTTGTAAAAATTGAATAAAAATGGATAAGGAATCTAGATCCTTTTCCACATGTAAACAAATAGGGTTGAGTCGGAGTCTGTTGAGTATTTATAGTAGCTAGTGAGTCTTTAGCAAAGTCATAAGTATCAATCCTATATTCATGGATCTGAGAAACAAAAAAATATTTGTATTTAAACATGGTTAGCATACATGGTAGATAGCTTAATTTAGCTTACCGAAGCTTAGTTTTAGCTCAAAGATCTTAGGTGGCTCACGGAAGCTTCGGTAGCTCAAGAACTTTTAGAAAATCTCACAGAAGCTTGACTGTAATTAATAGGTTTATTTGTGAATATGAATATGAAGTAAAGGTAAATTACTATTTCTGATTCCGAAGTTCAGAAGTCAAAAAGTGAAGTTTGGAAACCGGAAAAGGTGGAATTTGCGAAGATTGAAAGTTGGAGAGCCGACTTCCAAAAACCAAACCAGAAATTGGGAAAGTAGGAAAAAGGCGGAAACTTTGTTTTGAAAAGTGATAAGTCGATTCCAAGATCCGCTAAAGTGCATAAAGGAAGCTAAACAGTTTTGAAAACTGTTTTAGAGATAAGTTAAGTCTTGTTAGTTTCAAAATCTCAGGTTTTCAAGGTCTGTAAACAAAGAAGTGCCATAAGAGTGGTATTAGAGCAAAAGAAAAGGAATTCTGTGTGAAGGTATGATCACATTAGTTCTTGTTTCTGAAAGATTGTGAATTGTGAATTTATGATTTTGAAGTAGTTTTTTAATGGAAGGCAGGGTCATTTTTTCTCTTGTATTACTAACAGATCTAGAGCAAGACATTAGTGATAGGAAAATTGTGTCTAGTAGTGAATTGTTGTTTCAGGAGAAGAGTTGGAAGAGGTTGGGAAAGAAGTGGAAAACCTATTTCCAATTTAGAATTGAGAGATTAGATAAGAACTCTGAGAGCAAGGCTAGAAGCCTTATAAACTGGAGATACAAGTGATGAATAGATACTTGAAGAGGA
>LPNX010687983.1:39061-50074 GCA_001517045.1 Pseudotsuga menziesii
AATATTGATTGTAATTAAGAGGTTTCTTTGTGAATATGAATCGAATCCTATATTTCTATTTACAGAGTTATAATCCTTTATATGCACAAAGATTTCATAGTTGATGTAATTCACGTAGAGGACGAGAAATGATTTACACAGTAAATCGACGATGTCTATGCATTGCAAGATAGATCTTGGATAGATCCATGGTCATAGTTAAGTTTTGCAGCAAGGAGACATAGACCTGCAAAATTAAAAACTGTGATCACATCTGGAGGAAGATCGACGATCAAGATTGAATCCATCAGGATTGACGGTGCGGAAGGACTGAAGGGAGAAAATCAAAAGAATACAAATTTTAGTTTCGAAAAGTGCAAGTGCTGAGTTTCGATTCCCGACTTGGAAGCCAGAAGCTGGGAACATAGAAAATCCTATTTCAAAACATCAAAGATCCGATTCCGAACCAGAAGTCGGAAGCTAGGAAACAGAAGCACAAGGAAAATGTAAAGGAAAATTAATATTTCTAATTCTGAAGTCCGGAAGTCGGAAAGTCAAGTTTGAAAACTAGAAAAGGTGGAATTTACGGAGAATGAAAGTCAGAGAGCCGACTTTTGAAAACCAAACCGAACATCGAGAAAATAGGAAAAAGGCAGAAACTTTGTTTTGAAAAGTGATAAGCCGATTGCGAGATCCACCAAAGTGCGGAAAGGAAGCTAAACAGTTTGAAAAACTGTTTTAGAGATAAGTTAAGGCCTGTTAGTTTCAAAATCTCAGGTTTTCAAGGTCTGTAAACAAAGCAGTGCCATCACTTTTACTAGTTCACTTCAGTTCTCCACTCAAAACCTAGGTGATGCAAAGCTATTTGGAGAACCTTTAAATGAATGGGAAGTGAAGTCCAAATATCAATTGTTGGGATAAAGGAAAAAGTGACAGAGTTGGAAGAAGCAATGAATGTTCTAGAAGAGTTTTTGGTTCATTTGTTGGTATTTTCAAAATTTTAAGTAGAACTCTTAGTTTCGCCACGCTAAAGTCTAATGCTTGGTCCTTTAGAGGATAGCAAAAAATACTTAACTTTAACATTTGCACATTGAATTTATAGCTAACACTCAGGATGGTAATTAATCTATATTGAAATGTAGTTAATAGTTTATTCATTATTTTATATTGTATGCAAATAATTTGTGTGTTTAGTCTTTGAGGTGTACATATCCTATCCTCTAGATTTGAAACATAACCTCTAAGAGGAAACACATGTTTTAAGTGTTGGTCTCAACCAATAAATTCCACTTAGGTAATGAAATATAATGTTAAGACTTTTAGAGCATTGTTATTGGTACTAATATGAGTAGTAGCTACCACAATATTAAGCTAGACATTTTAAAATTTACCTATTAAAACATAAATACAATGAAAATAATATAATTATTAATAATTAACTTTATATGTTGGTAAAGTTTAAACATAAAACTCAAAAATACTAAAATACAATGAAATCATTAATAAATAATAAAGGTGAAATACTAAAAAGATCATATAAATCTAAATTTGATTCATAAAATGTTTTTTTACAACATTAAAATATCAACATAATATTATTAGCCTAATGCTCACAACCCATTAATGAAATGTGTTTTTAAACAACCCAATTTATAAAATTTATGGCAAATTTTAAAATGAATGTTATTAACCCAATGCTCACAACCTCTTAATAAAATAGGTTGCTAAACAACCCAATTTATGAAATTTACAACAAAAATTATAGAGTAAATATCATTTCTTTATAACAAATTTTATGTTTAATAATGCAAATATAATTTTTCATAATTCATAATTTAATCATAAAATTTCTTTACCAAACTTCTTTACTTCCAAAAAAAATCTTAATAAATTTTTTTATTATATTCACACTAAAAAAATATATAATTAAAAATTTAATATTTTCATTCAAATAATATTAACTACCAAAACTAAACAAAATTTTATTTCTACTTCTATTTGTTTACATTAAAAAAAATTATACTTAAACATTTTATATTTTCATTAAATTAATATGAATTAAATATTTTCTATATATAAAACATAAAAACATTCATCATTTAAAAAAAAAGATTACAATCGCACAAAAATCCACTTAATAAACACAATTTTATTCATCATTTGAAAAACAAAATTGCAATCTCACAAAATGCTCCTAATAAAAGCAATTTTATTATTCATAAGAGGCTCACAAAATCCACCTAATAAAAGCGAAAGCAATTTTATTATTCATGAGAGGCTCGGCGAGGGACCTTAAATTTTCACACTATTAGCTTCCAAATGCCAATAATTGAGACCTCAACGTTTGAGATTGTTTTGATTGAGACGTACTCAACGTTTGAGATTTCAATCATCTCTTCAACAAAATACAAAATATATTATTATTGGCAACCGTATCTTTTCAACAAAATACAAAATATACTGTTATTGGAAACCGAACCACATTATGACTATCATAATATACCAAAATATTATGTAACACTACGCAGCAACGATGCATGTACAGTGTCTCCCTAATCTGATTACATCAAAGCTTTCATTCGCAAACGAGAAGCCAACCTCTGGCCAAGTCCCCTGTCACACTGCCCATCCAGATTACAGTAAATGTCATTGAAATTTCCTTAATAATAATAATGAGAAAGTGTGGCATAGTGCCCTGCATTCAAACTTTAACTTAGCATATAATCATTATAAACAAATATAATTATCAAACCATACCTGAGTCCAGTATGACAGCCAAATGCTCCTGATCTCTGGGGTTACTTTAGGATCAGAGACCACATCTGCGAAACGTTTGATGAATCTCTCTTGTCTACATGACCAACATTTTCAAGTTGTTTTTATTATTATTACAGAATTACAGAGTTTATCAAATGTGCGCACAAATAGCAATGTAAGTTCTTACCTGTCTCGCGGCCATGATCGGAAGAGATCCCCCGGCTGTTTAAAGTTATTTTCTTTCCGAATGACGATCTGTGAAAGAAATTCCCCAAGATTTATCATGGCTTCTAAACCACATAATGTTATATTCTAAGCTTCTAATAATATACAAATCTTTTTATACGATATGCAAAGTACCTTAATCCTTCGATCACTGATAACATCTGTAGGAATTGGCACTTTGTCAGAAGGCCGAACTGTATTGAATCATGACGGAAAGTAATCCACCTACACACAACGGGGTTCATTCATTCCTGGTCAGTATCTTCATATCCAGTACCCTAATGCTGGCTCTGTCTAAGAAAATGGAATATAGTCGAAAGTTTAAAAGTCTAGATTATTGTCAAATATTATGCTTTTTTGATCTGCTACAGAATAGTGTGATGGCAATGAAGATGAGCAGCAGGGTTATTGACGATGATATACTTCCTCATCTCTATGAACGAAGTTCATGGAACCGTCACGATGGTTGTTATAATTAGGACACTTGGGTGCATTCACAGGAATCTGCATGTAATTTGGGCCAAGCCTGTGGCGCTGCGTGTCCGCATATGCAAACGTTCGAGTCTGAAACATTTTGTCGTTTGTATAGTATATGCCAGGAACGATGGCACTGGGATTGAATGCTAACATCTCATTCTCATTGAATAAGTTGTCAATGTTCTTGTTCAATACCAACCGACCCATAGGCCGCACAACAACACAATCCCCCAAAAATCCATAAAACACAAATGAGCCATTAACCATTTGTGTTTGTCTTTTATGTAGATTCATAGGGAAACAAAGGTTTTTCATGCATTGACAAGAGTACCTGCAAGGGAAAGAGATCCTCAGGCCAAATCTTAGTATCATCAAGCGGATCGAAGTGGCTTCATAGTCTGGATATAGAGCTTCCATTCAGGGTAGTTCCCTGAAGCTATGGCATCAGTTAAATATTTAGTAGCGTGGCTGTGATTGCAACCTCCCACGATCACAGCTTTCTCGTCAAGCAAAAACTTCAATCCACATGTAGGTTTCCAATGAAACTTGCAGTAGGTTTCTCTACCTTCTCTGGTGATCAGCTGCATTCAAAAATAAAAGGATGAAGAGTTTATTGCTTGCTCTCGAGGAGGGAAACACACAAATCATTCACGCAACATAGAAATGAAGCGTAGATAATTAGACCATGAGTCATAGAAAAAGGAAGGCTGACCTTAAATGTGTGAACCCCACAGCCATCCATGTGGCGGTAGTAAGAAGGGATTCCCCAGTCATCGAACCAATACAGGAATGTAAGACAGCTCTCCGGAAGATGGGACATGAAATCCAGATAGCGCCATGGTTCGTGAATGTGTGTCTTGGGGTTGGGCTTCAGAGCTCTAATAACATCCGGAAACTAGTCCATCCAAAACACCCACTAAATTAGCACTTGGACTCGTTTTCTAGTCATTAATAACAGCTTCCTAGTAAACGCAAATGTAATTGGAAACACAAATTATAGAAGGGTGAGAATTCATATGCAGAAAATAATTACCTGGATCGCATCGCGAGTGAAGAAAACGGGAATATTGTTACCAACTATGTCGAAGTTTCCTTCTCTGGTGTAAAACTTGACAGCGAAACCCCTGGGGTCCCGGAGAGTCTCTGGACTCCCACGTTCGTGTATGACAGTAGAAAACCTGACAATCACAGGGGTCTGAACGCCAGGCGCCCTCAAGAAATCTGCACAGGTCAGATTGTTGACATGGTGTGTCACCTCGAAAAATCCCTTTGCAGACGCCCCTCTTGCGTGTACGACCCTCTCAGGGATTCGTTCTCTGTCAAACGCTGCAAACTTCTCGATCAAATGGTAATCTTCCAGCAGAACCGGACCTGCCCCATGGTATAAAATCATTTGTAAGACGAAGCATAACTCTATAAATCATAGAATTGTTCACACTTTTGATTATCCACTATGTAAGTACGTAATTCAACTTGTGATAGACACTTGATTATTATACACATACACGGCCATTAATATCTAGCTTGTGTTACCACCTAAGTTGTACTTAGTGGTTTTTATCAAGTGAGCTCGGTGAACCGGATAGGGCTAACTTGTTCGGACTTCAAAAATACCTTAGGAAGTACTTCTGGGAAGTGTTTGTTGTACTATATCACATGTTCATACCCCATGAGGGAATTGTAATAAATGTTCTAGCATGATAGTGTCTGTAAAAGACTCGGTCTCTTAGACTTTATTTGTCAATCCGATCAGCCCAGGGTGTTTTTTTCCTTGGTTATTATTGGTTGTTGAACAAACGACTGATAATTTCTGAGTTTTTCACTCCATACCTCCAAAGTTGGGGTGGTCGGCTTGGCATTTAGGCCTATTGAGGTTATTAGAGTCTATGTGTCAATGTATAAACATGCTAGACATCATTTTTGAGTCATATGAACATGTCTAAGTTCCCCTAGGTGTTTTTCAATTTTTCAATTTTTTAGTTTTTTCAGTGTTTTTTATTAAAATTTAATTTTTCCAATACTTAGGCTATTTTTAATAGTTTAATTGGAAAAATTGATTTTGTAATAAAAGTGGGCCAAATAATCAGTTTCAGTCATGTAGGTGCTCATTTTCAAGCTAAGAGCACCATGTAAACCCATGGACCCACTGTTTCCTAGTTTTGAGTGATTTTCCATCACTCAGGTTAGAAAGCCCCAAAAATCAATTATTGATTATTTTAATTAATAAATTGATGAATAATGGAGCAAATCCAAAATCATAAATCAATGGATTCTCAGTCAATTTGATTGAAATAAGTCAGATCTGAAGCAGATTGATTGGATCTGACAAATCCTTGACTGAAGGAGGTGATCAAATCAGATCCAGAGTTGATCTTGAGCATTCTTTATGGGGAATTTCGCCCTCCCTCTCTCCTCAACACGTTTTGGCTCATCTGGATGAGTTTTGGGCTGATGTGTCAGTGTATGGGTTGATGTGTCAGCGAGATCAGGCCCCCGGTTGACAAGTAGGCTCAACTCAGCCTCAGTTCTGCATTGATGAACTCTCCATCAGTTGATTTCACTTGATTCCATGAGGAATTGCGGCCCCCCTGGGCTGGATGGCCTGCAAATTGTATAAATCATGCTTGAGGCTCCCTCTTCCAAGCTAGTTAGAGCTGGACTGAAGGGCTTGCCATTGTAACTGTGTACTGATCTTCATTTGTTGAAATAAAGAGAAGCTTTGGAGGCTCAATTGTGGAGTACCTTTCATGTGTGGATTGTCATTGTCTTACTGCATTCGAGGTGAAACTGCTATTTTTCCAATTTTTTGCACTTAATTATTGTCTGCCTGAATGGTTTCTGAAATCATAAGGATAGATCATTGGAAGTAAGCTTACTTACTTTCTATTTGCTGCATATGTTTGAATGAGTTAATACTTGTATGTTAAATAAGGTTATTTGCATACTGTATCATCCCTTTCTCATATGTATCTGATAGTTCTGTCTGTAGGAGTTGTGTTGTAGCTTACAGGTTTGCCGTGGCTGGAAGATCTATGGTTCAGGTTTGATTCCATTGATTTCCAGCAGATATTGCTAAGATCGTGCCCCTCGGTGCTTCTCTACCAAGTTCCCTCTGCAGATCTGCTTCAACAAACAAGCACATTTCTTCCCCTTTCTCTCCTTTAAAAATTATTAAACTTTCCTCAAACTAGTTACTTTAAATGTTTCTTATTACTCTGATCTATCTCATCAAGAAAAACACACATAGATCTAATTAGCAATATCCCTTCCAAATTCTAGATCTTAGTTTCATTTTGCACATAAAGTTCAATTTCAAGAGATCTAGCTAAAAGTACCTTATTTTCGCAAGCAATTTAGTGAAAATTCATAGCTTGATGTTAAGGTAGTTTCATTTGTTGTACGATAAATTCAATATTCTGCAATATCAGTGCATTTTAATTGGCTGCACAAACAGCAAGCCAAGATCCGAAGGAAAGCTTGCTTTCCTTGGTTCATTTTTCGTCAGTTTAGCTAGTTTAATTTCTTTATTTTTTTGAGATAAAGTAGGCTGACCCAAAGGTACTCTTAAAGTGCTTTTGGGCATTTGTTATTCTAACATGCCCGCTGTCCTTTAGCAGGTCTGACAGAGAATAAATGAAGCTGCTGTCCAAAGTGAAGTTTTGGAGCACTCAAGTCCCCCTAGGGGTCTCTCTTTTGTCACAAAATTCTTAAAATTTTTGTATAACTGTAAGATCTTGGTTTCAGCCTATATAAGGACCAAGAAAGTTCTGATTTATCAGTCCTTTGATATTGTCACTGCTGTAATAAAATCATTCTTTGAATAGGCTCTTTCAAGCCCATTCTCCACCCCCCTGGGGGGATTTGCGTCGGTGCCATTTTCGTCGCTTTCTGTTTATTTATTTTTTGCTAGCACTGATCTAAGTTGCAGGATAGTATAATTTATTTATTTATTAATTCCATATTCCATATTGTACAATTTCAAAGTAATCATAATACTTACCCCACGATTTCCCGATTGACCCAAAAGGGGAAAGAGATTCGTGGTAGGATTAATTAAGAAACCAGAATTGTGTAGTTGTTTTATTTTTCATCATTTTTTTATCAGCAACTTTAAAATTAACCCCTCCTCGATTCCTCGATTGAGATCCACTTGGATCAAAAGAGGTTCTTAGAGGCTTTTCTTTTAAACAAGAACACACAGCTTAAAACTAATTAAAATTTACAAGACTCCAGTGTGTATGCTCTGCACTTGGCTGCGGTTCATCCGATCAGTCAAGCTGTATCAAAAGCACTTGGTTGACTAGCATAATTAGGACTCACCTTCCCTAATTGACAAACCATCAGGTGAAAATCCAACACCTCGATCAAACCTTTACGGTAGAAAAATACCCAAAGGAAGCGGAAACTTCTGAAAAGTGACCTCGAGGCGCCGATCTCTGTCACACACTAACGGGTGCGTTACGAACAATAGCCCCAGAGACTCCATTTCAGCCCACATATTCCTTGCGGGTAGCTGTGAAAGTTTTTTTTTGGACATACTCCAAGTACTCTCAGGTATATCTGGAGTCCCCCCTTAGCCTAATTTAATCAACTCATACTTCAATTTTAACTTAAAACATACCAAGATGCAATCGCAAAACATTCACTCCAAGCACATGCAAGCACATTGATCTTTTTGATTTGACTCCATTCTAAGGCACTGGTCTTTTTTTGCTTTATATATATATATATATGGTGTATCAGCTTTGTGCTTCCGTGTGTTTATCTTTGTATCTTGTCATCTTTAATTGTCTATAGTTAAAATATTCAAACTCCTAAATAACTAATTCAGTTTAGCATCACCACACTAAGAAACCATCCTTAGTAACTTAATAGGGTCTACCCCCCTTGGCTTCGTTAGGAGTTGAGCCTAAACGGAGGAGTCAAGAACAAG
The DNA here is from genome assembly GCA_001517045.1 of Pseudotsuga menziesii. Lineage (NCBI taxonomy): Eukaryota > Viridiplantae > Streptophyta > Pinopsida > Pinales > Pinaceae > Pseudotsuga > Pseudotsuga menziesii. The sequence continues at coordinate 47,433 of LPNX010687983.1, forward strand.
GTGACAGCCTTGACTCGAGACTTGCCCCCAAGGACACACCGAGTGGCTTGAAGATTTCTGCCACGTGACCCAGGTGTGTGAAAGGCGGCAACAGCTTGCAGCCGTTTATTTAATACTGTCTTAGTTTTTTTTCCAAGTGGATCTCTAGTGTCATAGTTTTGTTCGCAGTTGCTTTTCCATCTAAAACTACATCATTAAATGAACTGAAACTGCCACATTAAATATAACCAATGTGAATTACATATACACACTGTAGTCTATAATCAAATCCGTCTTTTGAGCTACAGGGTTATAAAAGCCATGTAAGCCAATCTTTAACTGAAATGAAATTATGTTTGCATATGAATGTTGGGCTTATTACCTCGCAGTCCAATGGTTAAGGAAGATTTATTATTCCAGATGGGTGCTCCTTGGTTGGTCGTCAAGTAGGGTGAATTGTGAGCGCTTGATGGTCGATGCTGTCACAGGTAGAGCCAAACCGGAAATAAATTTAAAAAAAAAAAAACTCGTGAGGCAACGAAGAGACATCTAGTAACAAGCAAAGATAAAAATGAAAGGAGTGCACTTGGATGTTGTCATCTAAAGGTTCTTGCTTCAGCCAACCAGGGTTTTATATGGAAAATAAGTTTTGCCTCAGCTAACCAGGACTTTATGTGGAAAATAAGTTTTGCATGGAGACATAAACCAATAAATCTAATCAATAAATGAATCTCTTTGATCATCATCTGAAGGTAGTGACATTAAATGTGTTATAGAGTGTATATATAAATCTAACATAAAAATACATCTAATAGTTCATCTCATTTTCATAATCTTATAACAACAACATTAAATTGAGCAGTGCAAAATGATACAATCAAACATGGCGAGCAATACTCTACATGCAGTAGAGCATTTAATGCGACGACGGTCACACTGTCCGCCTTCTGATCCGTTCCAAAGAGCGATCCGACGGCGGACAGTGCAACCGCCGTCGCATTAAATGCTCTACTGCATGTAGAGTATTGTTTGCCATCAAACATTAATATAAAAGTACAATCCCAACATCCTGCCGTGGCACTAAAGAAAAGCAATGGAGAGAGAATGTCCTGTACCTGTAAGGATCCATGCTGAAACAGGAGCAAGACTGAATTAGAATGAAAAATGGAAAAAAGTGCGATACCAGATCCGCCACCCTTGTAGAACGAAACGGGACTCTTCAGGGTCTTATAAGGAGGTAGGGACGTTCAATCATTTTGGGGTGCGGCCGAGATAATCTGCAGAGACGACACGGAAATCTTATCATGAGGGAGACGGTTGGGATAAGATCCAGTGGTAATGGGTGGTGACTGTACGTAAGTTTGCATGTCACTTTGTTACTAGTTTCCGCACACGTGCTCAGTATTCCACGACTCCAGAGTCCAAACACAAATTGTGCAGAGAGCCTGTCAATATGCACCCCGCAGCACTAATATGCATCCCACAATTGTGTAGAGAGTTTGTTAACGGAGTAATATTAATGATATTATCGTATCAATAAACATTAATATGAATATTAACGTTAATATCAACTTCAATATGCATCCCACAATTGTGTAGAGAGTTTGTTAACGGAGTAATATTAATGATATTATCATTTCAATAAACATTAATATGAATATTAACATTAACAACTACTTTAACATTTTTATTAATGTTAGATTACTAATAAAATCAATGCTTCTTAATATTAATATAAATTTTATATTAAAATTAAACTTAATATTGATATTAGATATTAATAATAATATTAATAACATAATAAAATTAATAATATTAACATTATTAATAACATATTAATGCCAAAATACTAATATCAATATTAATATAAACTTTATATTAAAATTAAACTTAATATATATTATATATTAATAATAATAATGATATTATTAATAACATAATAAAATTAATAATGTTAACATTATTAATGCCAACGATGCCAAAATACTAATATCAATATTAATATAAACTTTATATTAAAATTAAACTTAATATTAGTATTATATATTAATAATAATAATGATATTATTAATAACATAATAAAATTAATAATGTTAACATTATTAATAACATATTAATGCCAACAATAATATTAATATTAATATGAACATGAGTAATACTATTAATATTAACATTAACATTAACATTACTAATTACATTAACATTATTAATTACATTAATGATATTACTATCAACATCGATGAGAGTTAACCTAACTGAAACTTGGCCAAACAAAGTCAACATATGATCATCCATGGGGTCCTCCCACAAAGATGGACCTTTTAGATGCAATGCATGTTTTGAAAACATGTTCTTGTTGTAGAATTCAACAACCATTACAACAAAAACCTGTGGTTAGCGTCTCTTTTAGCTTCCTTTTTAGCGTCCACTATCACTTTTAGTGTATTTTTCATAATTTTTTGGACAAAGTGGGCGCTTTTCCATGAGATGGCGATTTTAATGGTGTTATTTGCTTCCCTTTATAAAATATGGCATTATTTTGGACGCTAATTAGCATCCCAATTAGGGTGATTCCATAAAGATGGGTAACACTTTTTGGCCAAATTTGGCGATGAAAACCTGATTTTTTACTCATGTGCTAGATAGAAGCCCTCAAAACGCAT
>LPNX010687983.1:53653-80177 GCA_001517045.1 Pseudotsuga menziesii
TTTAAAGACAACACATCAATGTTGAGGACCGTGATTTTTCCAAATTTTTTCATCATTTCTTTAAGAAGTTATTGAATTTTCATTTCAATGAATTCGATTAAATTTTAAAGCAATCGAGACACCTTCTAAGAAATATAATAAATAAAATTAGTGTATCACACCAATTTCAACAAAATTAGCATCTATAGAAAGTAGATTGAATTATGAAACTAATAGTATTTTTTGTGAAGAGAAATTGTCAGTATTTGATATGAGCCGATCTCTCTAAAATTGGAAGAAGAGTGAGAAATGGGATGGAATTCCATTTTTGAAAATTTACAGGTTTTCGGTCGAATAAATATTTCAGCCGAAAGTTACTTTTCATGGTAACCGTTAATTTTAAACTTAGAAAGTTATAAATATAGTTCTTTCTAACTTTAAATTAACGGTTTCAATAAAGAGTAACTTTCGGCCGAAAGTTAGTTCTATGTTTTCGGCTGAAAACATAAATTAGTTCGACCGAAAAGTTACAGAATATGGATTTGGAAAAATTATTCACACGGAATAGACACCCATATTCACAATTTCACCCAAATCATACATATTAAGTGTGTGTTGGTGTATAATAAATAGGCTAAGTCTCAAAGAGTTGAGTCTTATCATAGCTTGTGACCATTCAATGTTATTTAAAATGTCACAAGTATTTGTATCAATCATCACATTCATTATCATCATTATATTTTTATCCTTATGGACTCTCAACTATATCCTATTTAACCAGATATTTCTAGTTATGAAAATTGTTATTTGGAACTACTAACCATAAGTGAGAAGATGTATCTATCGAATTCATCACTATTTTGTCACTCTTAGAAGGTAAATATTCTCTCTTTGTGGTGATTAACTATTTATCTTATGAAAATGTGTAATTAAGGGCATATGGATCTCAATGAGCATAGTGTTCAGGTATATAAAATTATCCAAATGGATGCTTCCTCCTAAATTTTCTACCCATTTCCTAGAGAGAAACATACCCCTTGAATATGGCACATCAATGACACCAACTATCCATAAAAAATCCAACATCCAAGTATGTGACAAGTCTTACTTGTAAGTATATGATCAATACATGGACCTTGATTTTCCTTGAGTCCATAGCACACATACTTTGATAAGGTCTGGATATTTGTAGTCCAAGGTTCTTCATAACATCGAGAGACATCACATTGTTTGAGGCTACTAATTCAAGCATACAATTATGCAGCAACCCAATATTTTCATGCCCGACGAAGGAAGGAAGTCAAAAGGTTGTATAAACTCATGTCTTCCTTTAATGTGCTTGAGGTAATTAATCTAATATTCGTTAAGGAAAAAGATAATATGATGCACATAAGTAAAAGAAAGTAGGCAAGATACGACTGGTCATAGTGCCAACCCAACCAAGTACAAACATATAATAACGTAGGTAGTAGTAAATTAAACAAGGTAGTCCCTAGGCACGATCTCTAAAGTGCTGACATTATTTAATTAATCCAAGAAGGTAGGAAGTTTTGAATATCCCATGAGGTGTAAAAACTAGATCACTGACCAACAATGTAACATAGAATGAATAATGAGTATTGTTCCCTCCTCCTTGGTTCACACCTTGACACAAGTTGACACAACCGACATCTTCTTGGTCTCTTTCAACTCTAATACCTTTTTTATTCAAACTCTTTGGACCAGGATTTCATAAGTTCAATTAGGGGTACCTGCACTTTTTCCTTATATATTTCAATAGCCAAATTAGTATTGAGAACATCAATAATCAATATACCTTGGTCTTGCTTGAAATGCTATTTTGGCTATTGATTTTCTGATGCCTACAAACATAAATATTCAATGAAGAATTGGTCCAAACTGAAGATGAAAGAGAAATCCACATGTGTGATTTTATGCCAAAAATATACTCAAGGCTAGCACACATCATTAGCAACCTCCATGATGTGGTCTCCAAGGTTTAAACACTTCTAAATAAGCATGAAAATGGCTAAGAACAAGAAGGAAGTGGTTAAGACATTAATTGATAGCCACGAATCCACACAAGCTCCATATTGTGCTACATAAAGAGGTTTTAGGACAATCCATTTGCTTAAAAGAGTCATTTATGTATGACAAATACCTACTCATAAATACATTACTAGTGCCCTTCCTTCTACTATGAGTTCTTTGGCCCTAGATTTTAATTTTTCTTCAACCCTGACCATTACTAGGAGTAGGTTGACACCACACAAGATTAAACCTAGGGCCTTGTCAATGCAGAACACTTTCTAAAAGGCATTATATAATATGGACTATCTGTTGACACTTACATTATTGATACAAATAATTAATAGGCTAGCTCCTCCCTAGATACTTGTTATAGAAAAACAATTTAGCTGATATGTTTCTTTATTTACTCTCCTTCATAGTATAAGTTTCTTCTTAGTATAACCTAATATCTATGCTTTTGTGTTTTTTAACCTTGTGCTTGTCTATTTTTTTTTCATTTTATCTGGTTTTAAAATTTTGTAACAATTTATTTTAAAATATATATATCTCATAGCATTATATTTATGTTAAATGTATAAATTATCATTTTATACTATTTTTTTAAATATAAATATCATTGAAATAGTTAACTACTATTTTATATTTATATTTAAATATTTAAATAAAATTTATATTTATATTTAATAATTATACTTTTAATTAATATAATTGTATGTTACTTTCTTATAATTTTTTTGATATTTTAGATCTCTTACCTTAAAAAAAAATCAAAGAGCATGAACCAATCACTCTTAGCACTTACATTTATCTAAAAATTCAAACTGTATATCCCATCAATTTTTCCCCAAATTTTCCTGCCTATACGGAGAAAGAAGAGGATCACGATGAACCAGAGATCCATGGAAAAGAGGAATTCTTTTTCTTCCTTCTTTCTACTAAACCGCAAGTTAGGGTTTTGATCTGTCATGCTATTGTTGAGTGGCTAAGGAAAATTGAACATATTAGATTCCATTTTCTTTATCTTAGGAATCACCAATCTGGAGTAAGTGAAGCCGTAAAAGTTGCACGAACTAGTGTACAAGAAGGGCCAGGGTAGAGTCACCAAGGCCACCATCTCCATTGTCTTCGATTAAATCTAAAAGAAGTCGCATCCTTATTGACTACGAGGACTGCAATGAGATCACCATCATTAGACAAGTATTTTCGCTTGAAAACCCAAAATCTCTGGAGCTTTTATTTCTTGTGGAAAGAGATGTATTATTAATACCAATACAAGGATCACGGTTAAACCATTTCTGAAAGAGTGTTCGACCATGGACTGTGTGCTTGGAACTCAGTTGCAGGTATTCAAGGGTTACTGTTCCTAGCTGAGACCGATTTTGGATTTAAGAAACTAAACGTTGTCAAGGATTTTTTATATGAGAAGAAGTCTGATCTTGATTTGGGAGATCGTTCTAGGTATTATCCCTTCACTTCATGTATCTATGCAAGATAATCCATATAATAAAATATCTACTATTCATTGTATATGAATTTGTTGTTCTTCAACCAGATATCAATATCCTATATGATATTCAACATCAGTTGTATGGCTATGTGCAGCTATGTGTCTGTCGTATTATCTTTGAATGGTGAATCAATGTAAGTAATCATCGTCATTCCTTCCATCCATTCTAGGTAGGAATCTATGTTCTGACTAGGTAAACGCCCTGTCCCCATGTCTGTCTTCCCTTCTCCTTCCATCGGGTTCAATCTGTGGGATCCATCTCTTAGAAAACCACCATAAGAATACTGGCAATAAATATCAATCAATCAATTACTCCTCTGGCTTTCAACATTTTTCCAGAATCCTTTCACAAAGGAAACCTCTAAACTTTCACCTCTCACCTTTTGTTTCAACTCACCAAGCCCAATAGCCCTAGCCTCACTTAACCTAGGGAGGTATAACCACCGGAAGGAGTCATAGAATGAAGAATCCCTTTTCCTGTAACCGGGAAGGAATCAGTAGCCAGAAGCTATGTAACAAGGTAACACTTATGTAATGAAGTGTACACTAGGTATGGAGTGCTCGACCAAATCGAGAGGAAATTATTTTTAGGGTTTTTACTATACGAATGAAGACCTTAACTGTATGGGTGGGTCCAATAGCTACCTATGCCACCAATGATGCTTTCATTCAATCAAATGTAAATGGAACTAGATATGCTTCAACTAGATCATTCACTGGTTCTAGGTTGAATGTGTAAACAACAAGGCCAACTACCTTTTCCACTTTTAGGTGAAGAAACACAAATTTCGTTGTTTGGGGTACTTCCTCCTCTTCATTGATGGTCCATATCCTAACTTCTTCCATCTATTCAGTTTACTGCCTTGATACATATTTTTTACACTGATTGGATGTTTTGAGGTATGAGACTGGAAACCAGAGGGAGAATATTTATGAGCATGTGAGCTGTTGGAAGTGGCTTGACACTTAGTAGGTATGGTTTGAATTTATCTTCCAAATTTCTAAGTGATGATGTGATCTTCCTGACTCTAGATTTCGTGATTTTGAATTTTATTTTAAGGCAAGGGGTGGTTGTGGGTGTCTAGTGGACTTGTATCCTTCTCTTGACCTTTCTTTATTCATTTCTTGGGTGCCTGGTGTGATGCACATATTATATGGATATGAAGCTCCAATTGAAAACTTATCTATGGAGATTGAAACCTTCGCATAATGTATCCATGCCAATATAGAGAGTAGAGCTAGTGGAATTATATTCTAGGTAGGAGCCAAGTATATATGCGATTTAAACCTACCTCGGGGGACTTTAACCTTTTTCTACGTGTTCAAGGCTAAATTATGGAGTTTTTGAACAAATTTGAAGCGCATGTGGGGATCATTTTGATGTGCCTTGTCAAACTACACTTTGCTAATTTTTAGGAATTTGATGCAAATATGAAAACAAGGATAGACAATGGAGTTTCTGAACAAATTTGAAGTGCATGTGGGGATTATTTTGATGTTCCTTGTCAAACTACACTTTGCTAATTTTTAGGAATTTGGTGCAAATATGCAAACTTGAGCTCAAGGACATTTTTGTAGATACCATCTCTGCGTACTTCCACTTTCAATTTAAGATCCATCCAAGTTTGTATGCTCAGGTTATGCCCAAACTAAGATTCAAATTCCGGAATTCTTTGTAACCATATATTTTTGCCACGTGGAAAGTGTTTGTTAGATGACAAGGGTCGACGACCACTCTCACATGCAGGCATCAGATTCTAGTGAAAAATGTTCATGGGAAATGAGATCAAATTCCTCATCCTCCCCTATCTTTCCCACTATTATCTGAGCTATCCACCCGTGTCCCGAATACCTTTTCTATTGGTGCTACTTCAACCGCCTCTATCACCTCTTCCTATGTTCTAGCTACTCTTGTTGGTGATGGTGAACCTACTATCAATTCCTTCACTTGCTTTGGTGCTGAATCTTGGTTTGAATGGTACATACTCATTCATTAAGGTTCTTTCCTTATGTTATAAGTTAATAAATCTATATTTTCCCCTAGGGAGACTTCTTGTATTGCTTCGTTGGGGTTTAACTACATTGGTCAAACCTGACAGAAATAAGAGTAGTTCTCCCTTATTTAACTCTCTTTTTCAAATAAAGGAGATTAACTGGGAAGTGATTTTATTATTCTTCGCAGCAAGATCATGGAACTAAGGAAACAACTACCTTCTTTCACTGGTAGCTCAGCTAAGTCAAGGCCTCTTTCTTTATCATAATGATGGATGGACACAACCAACAAGATTCTTTGCTAATATGCTGGTGCGTGCACTAAACTACATCGGGAATGTGTTGGACACCTTCTATGGACCCCTAATTTATCATAGAGCCAACACCACAAGATATCCTCTCAAGCTTAGATCGTGGAACTACCAGATGGATTTATTGGGTTATGGTTCATCAAAGAAGAGAAGATGGACATGTGACATTGAGAGTATATGATTCCCAACAGACAACTAGGAAAAATAATTTTATAATGTAGCCTGTGGAATGGTACATTCCTTTGTGTTAATTCTCTGCTCAATAATACTACTAGATGAACCTCTGAATGAAAAGAAAGAGGTGACTGAGTTTGGTATTAATGATAATAATAATTCCTGGGACCTTTTTCCAGCAAAGAAATGGATGTACAATAATCACATAAAAACAGAGGAGTTCAATCATGCTGATAACTGAAGGTGAGTGATCTGCCACAAATTTAATGCGAAGAACAACAATTGACAGGCCGACCCTTGGAAAATGATCAGTACTGAACATTGTACACTAAAGTATGCCTAAAGGTAAGTCATATCATAAATTCAAGGCCTTGTTTTCCATTAGTTTGTGGCCATATCTAAAAATAGTTACCAATTCTCTATTTTTATGCCTTAAGACTCCTTTATGGTTTTAAGTTGGTCCACACAAAAGCAAGGGGAATCCACTCTTGATGGTATCTTGCACTCATGTCTTATTCCCTTGCCTTGAGGAGAGAGCGCTCAACCTTTTGAAGGTGCCTTGATTATGTTGGATTCGTAGTTGGAGTTAGTGTTCATTTTAGAGGAGATATACATATAATTCTATGCCATTTTTGAGGGATTGTTCCACATTTGGATGCTTTCTCCTTGGACTGTACACCATTTGGAGATTGATTTAACACCATTTAATTCCATACTTCATTGAGCATTCCACTTTGGTTTTCATATTCATTCTCATGCATGCTTTGGGAGGTCACCTTGACCCTTGTATATGCTTCTATGATGGGATGTTTTTACTTGGAGAGTTCTCATAAGTTCTTATTGTAATTCAAGAATCCATAGGAAAGTTTCGATCCGAGGATCCATCAAAAAACTGGTCCAACTAAAAAGACGTAGATTGTTAATAAATAAATATAAAATATGTTGGCCGCAAGAATAATTGAACCAGTTGACCAGTCAGAGCATGCAAGCCCAATGGTCATTCAACCCAATAAGAACGATCTAACAAAGCTAATAATACACGTCGACTTTAGATGGTTAAATAAAGTAATGCTTACAAATCTATTTCCTACACCATTTGTGAAATATCATTCTTTTGTAAAAGAGTATCGATAGGGAATCGTTTGTTGGTACTGGCAGTTGAAGGCCCATTCTCTTCACCCAAGAACCCACAAATGGACTGCTACCTCCAAGCAATTAGTCCGGTTGAAGCTGTTAGCAAACATATCAATAGAAATACAATAAGCTCTTAGGAGCTACCCAAAGTAGAGTATCCCAAGTGACCTAACCTCAAGAAATTGTTTTGGGATGATATAACTCACACTCCCTCTCTCGAGGCCTTCCTTTTGTTGTCGATTCATCGTTCCTTCCTTCCCTTAAAAGCATAACAACTAAAGTTTAGAAGTTATATTAGTTTGTAGAATGGAAGTAGTAATATTAGGATAAGCTGCCGCGAGTACCTTACTTCAAGTCATAATAAGATGGGATGTGCAAATACCTGGAATAAGATAAAATGAGATAGAATAAAATTCTCCTACTGAACAATTTAACTCCCCGTACCACCAATATTTGTCCCATCACAACAACAATTTCTATTTCACATCATTGATAAAATTTAAATTTGAGAAAATGAATTCTTTTGTAAAACTGTCTCTACAGCTAAAACAAACAATAGTGCAGCAAGCTATCTATCCATCGCCAGAGACATCTCACCCACTAATGCCTCTCTCTGTAGATGTTGGCATGAACCAATCCCACAAAAGGCTTGGGATAACAGTGACAAATGCATATTTGATGCCCCGCTCTATAATCCTATTGCAGCTGCAACTTTTCCCCTATAAAATTTTATTTTTTGGGTCCCTCCTTGCTTGTTTGAGTCTCAAACTGGCCTAGGAATGTTTTATTTTAGCCAAGATTTGATATGGGATTAGATTTTTTACGAAAAAACTTAGTATTTTTGCATGTCTGCATCGGATGATCAGTCAACTAGCCTTTCGATATCGGAAGTGTAGTCAACTAGCCTTCTGACGTTGCGGAGGTAGAGTCATCTAGTTTGTCGATTGGTTTATTAGAAGCTTTTGGAAATCTTCGCCGCTCCATCAGAATAAGTTTTTTTATCATCTTGGATTTGGTTTTCCAAAGTTTCTGCTTCTTAGTGTCATGCGTATCCAATGAACCAGATGTTCCTTCATCTATGATTTTTCGAGATTCGATATTATAAAAAAGCTCACTGTCAGGTTGGTTTACCAAAATGAACCGGATGTTTTAGTCTTTGTCCCACCCGATGTTGCGGAAGACTAGTCTTGAGTTGATTTGAGGATTTCACGGTCTCTCCATCGATTCTGAAGGGATTAGTCCTACCAGGTTCCGATTTTATTTTCTCATACGATAATCGGGTTGGTAGAGCATTCTATTGTCGATGTTACAAAAGACTATTAACAAGTGGTTCCGAGAGGTAGTCAATAGTGTCTCTGACTTCCGAGTTTTTTCTATTCAATGCTGGGTCTATAGTTTCATTTGCATCCGGTATTGTGGGTGTTCCCTGGAATACATGTTCGATCAATGGTTTAAAAGTGCTTTTTTGCTGATAGATCTTTGTCCCAGTCAAGGTTATATATATGTCATGCCGTGTTGGTTTGTGACTTGTCATTTTCCCATAGAAACTGTCCAGAGAAGTTGGTTGTGCATAAGTGTCAGGATTTGTTTCGTCCTCCTCTGCACCCGTGGAAGGTTTTGTCTCGTTCGGGTCACTCACGTCGCCATTTCCAAGTAGGTCCTTCTCGTAATTTGTTTGCTTGGATTGGTTAATGTTTGAACAGTTAAGTGGATTGGGTTAGGTTTCCACAGGAAGGTTAGGGTTTTTCTTTCTTATGGTTTTCTTGTGGAAGATTTTATTTTATTAAGGGCTTATCCCATTGCTTGAGTGCTTCATTTTGGTGGGAGCGTCTTGTCTGTTCGCAGCTGAACGTTATGAGTACGCTTGTGATTCTCTTGAAAGGTTTTAGGGCATGGTGTAGATAGGAGCTTCGTCATCTGTGCCACCCTATTCTTGATTGTTTCATGTTCAGCCTAGGGTTAGAAAGTTGTATCCTCTATAAGCATAGTTTCCTATGGGAGTCAGGAGGCCGCACAACTGACTTAGGGTTTTTGGAGATGAGTTTTCACGTCGGTAGGAAGTTCGATGAAACTGATTAAGTTTTTGGAGTTTTTTGTTGAGATTCGGTAGTAGGATGAGCTTTGCCTCAAGTTAAAGTGCCATATAGGGTTTTCCAGACTATGTTTATGAGATAGTAGTGTTTTCGAGTAGGTTTTAGGAGGCCGAAATGTTGTAGGGTTTTCTTTGTTAACTCCCTCCTTCAGAAACACTTTGTTTTTGGCATAAATTTACCAACATGCATGTTGAAGAGGTGGGTAATGTCTGTATGTTTTCTTGTTTATCATTATATTAGTTGCTCGAGATAGTTACAATGAAAAAAATGTTGCATGACTGTTACAGGTTGATTTCCAGTACAAAAACATGCCAAAGAGACAGAAGAAGAAAGCCCAAGTGGCTGAAGAAGACCTGGAAGTAGAAGTGATAACCAAGGTAGAATGCATTTATGAAGACACTAAAGCTACTACTGGGGTTGAACCAGAATACAAGTGGGGAGAAGTGTATAGAATGATTTCAAGCCAAAGTGTCCCTAATGCTGGTTTTGAAGAAATGTAAATATATATGAATATTGAGAGGTCATCCTTGATGAAAGTGGCTACCAGGCATCAGCTGTTTCCATGCTTAGAAGTAATAGGATGGATTCTGTGTAGGGAATATCTGACAAGGATGATCCTAGCGAATATTGATAATCAAGGCTGTGTTGCATATAGCCTTGCTTATGTGTCCATCGCATATCATCTACCATCACCACAGACTTATCTAACTGAAGGTTGGCTAAAGGAGTTAGGTTTGGACCTAGTAGAGAATGTGAAGAAAATGATGATCCCAGGAAAAAACTTTAGGACCAGACCTTCTGGGGAATATGAGACATCAACTCTCCATGCCCCATATAGATTCATTGTTTTAATGCTGAACAGAATCTTCGGGAAAGCTAATGGGAAAAGTTTCAAGTTTGGATGGATACCTATTATTTATCATGTTGCTACACAAGGGACTATTTTTAACTGGGAAATGATAGTGTCAAATAGCTTGTCAGTCGGCATCAACGCAGCATTGGGAGGAGTATCCCAAAAGAAGTCTGAATTCTACATGAGATCTATTTTGATAGACTGCATTCTATATACTCAGTCTTTCCTTGCACTAAAATTCCATTGGGATAAGGATCGAGCTCCAATATATGTTGCTTACAAGTTATTTTGGGATCACAAATACTACACCTATTATAAGAAGATCTATGAGCATTTCATCATGCCTTTATACACTTTGATCATCTGGGAAGAATGTAATTTCATGTCGAAAGAAGCCTTCAAGGTTATGCAAGAATTTGGAAGCTATTATCTCACAAAGGATGGTTTGTATTTAAGGATGTATGGTGGATCGAGAGCCCCTTCTTTGCTCCCGAGATATGCTACTGATTATGTACTCCATAAAGAAGATGTTAGATAGTTATATATTGATGGAGTAGGGAATTTCCTGTTTGATCAGAAAAAGGCAGTATATCTTGCAGTTCCTTTCTTTGTTGGGAGTTACAAATTTTCAAGGGTGAAGACTACGGTAGAATTTGTCCAGGAATTGGAATACTTTCACTTCGGTGAAATGACCTTTCATAGAAATGACTTAGACAACAAAGTATCTAATTACTCTAAGGAGGCTAGAGTACATTTTGAATACAAGGATTTTTAGGACCAAGATGAGGATATTTTCCGCAATTCTAAGAGCATGACAGCCCTCAAAAAAAGATTCAAACGGAAAATAACAACTGTGGGTGATAAAGGAAAGCTTGCTGAAAAGAAGAAAAGGAAAGAAGAAGAAGAAGCAAAGAAGAGAGAGGAGGAGGCTAATAGACTTGTATAGGAATTAGATAATTGGCTAAGGATAGAAGAGGAAGAAAAGAAGTGAGCAGCAGAGGAAGCAGCTAAGAAAGATGAAGAAGAAAGGAAAAAACAACAAGAAGATGAAATCCAAAAGAAGTAGGCAAACAGTGAAGGGTTCATATTAGAAGGTGTCCAAAAGGAGAAACAACAAACAAGAAAGGCACCTGAAAGCTTAAGAACAAAGATACCAGAAGGACAAGATCCTACAGACCAAGCATAGGATCAGACTGATAGTAACCAATTAGAGCCTGTTGTTCCTTCCAACAGTACAGTAGCAGGAGGTTTAGGGTCATTTTTTGGAATGGATTTAATTCCTTTCATGCCTACAGAAGGAGAGGAGGTACCAGATTTTAATACTATATTTTATGATAAAGAGAAGAAGAGAATCGTTAAGAGAACTGAAAAGAAGGTGGACACTGGGGTAAACTAGGGATGATGGTAACCGACAAAATAGTAGTTCAAAGTACACAGAAAAATCCATGATTACTAGCAAGGGCTGGGGTAGCTGTAACCCTATCCACTGAAGACAATATGGATAGGATCATGACTGACCTTGAGAAGTCTAAGAAATGGGTGGCCCAGTTGAAAGAAACTTTGAAGAAGGAAAGGGGTGAAAGCTAGAATCTGAAGAGAAAATATGAGGACATGATCGGTGAGGTCAAAGTTTCAAAGGAAGAATGTCAAACCTTGTAGGTAGACAAAGATGCTCTAGTAGTATCTGCAGAAAATATTTAGAGGAATTCTCAGGCTACTTCAGTAGAGTTGGGAAAACTACAGCTGAAATATCAGAATTTGGAGGCTGAGAAAAATCACCTTCAGGTATTAGTTGAAGAACTAAACGAAGAGAAGGGTAGATTAGAAAGTAAAGTAACAGAGCTAGAGGAGCAGAAGATCACCGCAAAAGGTAAGGCTAAGTTATATGTGACTCAAATAACATCCTTTGAGGAAGAAAATAGTTCACTTGCAGCTTCATTGAAATCAGTTACTGAGTAGAAGGTTGATATTGAACCTTTAAAGAAGCATGCTCTTATCCTTACAAGGAATATTCATCAGATACAACTGTAGATAGTGGAAGAAAGACTTAAAGTCCAGCAAATAGACATCATATTAGAAGAGACTATGAGTACATCCTCATATTTTTTAGATGGAACCCAGGATATTTTGGAGACTCTGCAAGGAAGGATGGCTTGGGTAGAAGAAAACAAAGAACATCCTGCAGATATACTTGTCAAAGATCAGGAGACAATAAAGAAAGAGTACGAGCTGATTGAGTTTTCCAGTAAAGCAGTAGAAGAATTAAAGAAGGAAGTGAAGAGAACACAGGGTGCCTGTGCTGAATTTTGTAGGAGAGTGCTCTTGACCTATAATTGGTGTCAGAACTCCACTACGGATAGATTGGAAGCACTACCAGAACATGAAGTGTTTTTGAAACATTTACAGGACAAATGTAGTGAAGATGAACAAGCCATCCAATGAGTCAGGGAGTTGGACGAAAGGATACTAAAGACTGAAGTAGCACATGCAGTTATGAGCATTTACTTGTTATAAGACCAACTGTGCTTGATTCCTCCCAGGATAGCGGGTATAAAAACCCCGTCTACTCAGCATGAGATCACTATCAGATTTCTCGAACCTTCTTGTTTTGAGAATATACCAGTAGAGGCAAATATATGGAGAAATTTCATGAATGAACAAGCTGGGCCCTCCAAGTGGGACATTTTGGAATATTGATAAATAATGTAATATATTATATTTATTTTTGTGCACTAGCTACAAGACAAATATTTGTAAAAGAAAGGTTTGAAGCCCAAAAGGAAGCAAGGGGCAACCCAAGAGTTTTTGCTTTTTGTATAAATATAGGCAAGTTTTAGGTAGTAGGGACCTTTTTTTAGAACATATTTGGGAAATATTATTGTAAGGAGAACTAATTTATCTTATAATAAAGAGATTTACTTTTTGGCTGGAGAAAGCACTGTGGAGTTTCAAATGTTTGCCATGGGCTGGTTGGATGTGAATTGTTTCTGTTTTAGATTGTTTCCATGAACTTTGAGATCGTTCTAACATATGAATTCTTTCATGTTGTGAATGTGCTCTGGTTTATTTCTGTGAAATTTTGACAATCATAGTTGAGTAATGAATGTTTTAATTAAGAATGAGATATCTCTTTGTTCATCTGTCTATTGATATTCACGTGTTCAGAAAGGTTAACAGCTATCTGTAATTTTCTTAATACATGTTATACAATATATTAATCACCATTAATTATAGTATTTCTCCCTAGGGATAGATTAATTAGTTTTAGTTAGTTTTTCTTTATTTCTGATTTAGAAGCGAGAGAGGTAAGACGAGAGGTAATAACTTGCGCATCACGTTGTGACCCTCCTCGTTATCTCTATCACCTGCATTTAGTTAGGCACCTGCACATCATACATAAAGATTAAAAAAAACAAAAAATACACCTAAACGGTGGACTGGGCCATAACTGGTAAAAATTTTCAATAGTTACTTGACCTACAGTAGCCGTACCGTAAACCGGATAGATTCCCCATACCAAACAATAACGAGCTAGTTGGGAACGTTTATTGGGGAGAATCCCTACTGTTGTTTCCTGCGATTTTCAGGCCTCAACATTTTTGGCACTAGAAGGAGGGCCACCAGTGCATGGCTGGCCGAGGAAGCCTGCTTTCTTGAAATTACTCCACCGATGTCAGTTCTGAAAACAGTTTGCTTCACAAACTCACTCTTGAAGAAAAGGGAAATGGGTACCTTTATACCGTTGATAACGAAGTGGTTGATTATTTAAGGAGAATTACCAGGGCATATACGAAAAAAATTAGAGGATTACCTATTGTCTCTGTCCTACCTAGAAGAGAGTATCAAAAGAAGGACCGTCCTAAATTGGAAGACTCAGTGTTGGTAGAAGATCTTGAAGAATTGGTAGAAACAACCTTACAAGAATTTGACCAACCGTTGGATCAATTGGGGCCAGATTCCCCTCACTGTTCACCTTTTCAGACTCCTGTTCAATCCCCACCGAATACTCCACTCAGAATCTTGGAAAATGTGAATCTAAATCAGCCACCTCCACAACTTGCATGGAGAGCTAGATCTCCTTTAAACCTGGCACCTCCATTGCATGATTTTCCTCAGACTTTTGCCAAGATGTTACCCAAGTTTGAACCAAGTGAAGGAATTATCGTAGATGATCATTTATTAAATATTTGGCTTTAGAAGGGCTATTGAGTAGCAAAACATGAAGATGTAGTCTATAGATTGTTTCCTCATACCTTGAAAGGAAAAGCAGCTTCATGGTATTTTTCCTTACCCACAAATTCGATCACGAATTGGAATATTTTTGAGAGACAGTTCAGAAGCAAATACGAAATCCAGAAAACTCATGCAGCTTTAATGAAAGGTTTAATTGCTCTAAAGAAGGAAAATAAATAAAAAGTACATAACTTCACTCAACGATTTGCTGCTTACTTAAACAAATTTAGTGTATATGACAAACCACTTGAGCATGCCCTAATTGATTAATATACCTTAGCTCTCGGTCCTGATCTAGCCATGTTTTCCAAGAGATCAGTTAGACCCACCTTGGTAGAAACCTATGAGGAAGCTGAGAAGGTAGAGCCATAAATGGAGAGTATAGAACACTATCCTACACAGTCAGATGAAAGAACTTATGGAAACAAAAAGCCATTATTATTAACTAAACCTAAGGATGAACTAGTACAGGATTTAGATGGGATGGTAAAGGTGATGCATAAGTTATCAAACCGGGTGATTGAATTAGAAAAGGAAAAGGAGGCTCACAAACAATATAATCCTTATTATAAAACAAGAGGAGACAACAGTCAACCTAAACCTCCTCCACACAACCCTTAAGCAATGAATTTGACTGATGACTGAATGGATAATTTTTGCACTTTCCATCAACAACCTCATTCTGAGAAGAATTGTCCACAATGGATTAATTCTATGACATTAGTCATGAACCAATTATTGGATTCCAAGCTGATAGAAACTGAGGAGGAGAAAGGGAAAGATCATGAATCTACAGAAACACAAGAGGAAGATACCTTGGTTTTATGGGACTATGTTTCTATGTTTTAAATGGAATATGAAGAACTCCCTGACAAAGAAGGAACACCAGAAACTAATGTAACAACAAGAAGTCAGAATCTGTTAAAAGAAGATAATTCAATACTTCCAAAGATTAAGAAACTTCAAGAAAACATGAAGAAGATAAAGAACAACACTTCAACTGTTAAAATACATGAATTTGTCATTTCAAGTCAGGATCCTAAGAAATTCAATACACCTGTACATCCTACTGAAAGTAAAACTAATAATATCAAGAAGAATCTCAAGGAACATGAGACGGGATATGATGTTGTGGAAGACATTAAAAAGGATAAAGAAAATATATCATTGTTTGAAATGTGCAATTTACCTTAGCAAAAGGAGAAGCTTTTAAAAGAACTTAAGACACTAGAGGACGAGCCTCCCATTGACAACCAACCAGAGGAAGAGATTGGTGAGGCAAGTTTAGGAGGAAAATCTAAGTATAAAACTCCAGCATTTCTCCTAACCTTTGAAATTTTCAACTATAATGTGCATAACTATTTAGTGGACTCAGGAGCATCAGTCAATGTTATGCCACTTTTAGTCTGCAAGCAAATCAATGGTCAACCAAAACCAACTAGTGGACAAGTCCTTCAATTAGATAGAAAATCAGTAAAAGTAATAGGAGAAATGGAGGATGTTCTAATTCGTTTATCCGCAGATGAGAGGGTATGTTAGTACATTGACATTGTAGTAGTAGACATACCAGATGCTTATGGTTTGGTTTTGAGTCGAGACTGGTCAACAAGGTTAGAAGGATATTTTGCATTAGATTGGTCACATTTGTGGTTGCCTTTTAAAGGATGTAAAAATCAGATAAAAGTGTTAAGAGATCCTCAAATGAAATATAATGTGACTCTGTTAGAAGGGAAAAATGAACCAGTAAACTCTGTGTTGGGAAAATATTTCATTGAACTAGAACCAGGAAATTACCAAGCTGAAGAAGCTAGCAGTATACCTAATATCCAGCGTGATCTCCTTCGATTTTCACAGGCTGATGAGATTGACTGTAACATTGTAGATTTAGTTTCAAATGTAGTTCGTAATTCAAATTCAGTAGAAGTCGAAATTTTTTGGGTTCTTTATTTTGATGGTTATAAAACATTGGAAAGATTAGGGTTTGGCTTTGTCCTGATCGATCCAAAAAAAAAAAACAGTTTCTTTCATGTAGGTTAGAATTCGAATGCACAAATAACACAGCCGAATATGAAACACAAGTTTAGGGACTTAAAAAAGCAATAGAATTGAAAGTAAAAAATCTAAAAGTATATGGAGATTTTGAAATCGTTGTTAAGCAAATTTGGAACAAAATACACTGCATTTCACCACATTTGAAAGCTTACGAAAATGAATTTTGTGATTTACTGATAAATTTTCATGCATTCAATATTGTGTCAATTCCTAGATTAAAGAATGCAGCAGCTGACTTACTAGCTACCTCAGCTGCAATATTAGTACCTTCAAATAACAGATGCTCTATTGAATTACTTTTCAGGCCTTCTGTTCCAGATAATATCACAAATCTAAGGGTTTTTGACAATGACCAACAAATCCTGGAGTGTTTAATGAATGATGATACTTTCAAAGGAGCAATAATAGATGATGAAGAACATCGAGCGGAATTAAAATTCAGAAACTTCATTCCAAAAGGAGTTAGGACCTTGGAACAAATGTTTGATTTAGATAACAAGTTTAGAAAGCCAGCGAATGTCAAGACTCATAGCTCATATTTACAATTCGAGCTGATAACTTTAGGGATTGAAGCTGAACCCAAATACATAAATTTGGGGAAGTGGTGTTCACCCAACGAAAAGAGTAAGTTCATCATCTTGTTCAGACAGTATAAAGATGTATTTGCTTGGACTTACGAAGACCTAAAGACGTATGACACTAAATTATACAACATGTGATTTCGATCAAGGTTGGAGTCAAACCTTATCAGCAGCCTCTAAGAAAAATGCATCCAAAGCTTGAACCACTAATTCAAAGAGAAGTGAAAAAGCTGCTAGATGCTAAAATCATATTTAAAGTCAGACATTCAGAATAGGTCTCTAATTTGGTATTGGTGCGGAAAAAGTCTGGTGAAATCAGACTTTGTGTAGATTTCAGAAATCTTAATTGTGCATCAGATAAAGATAATTATCCCGTCCCACCCATGGAACAAATACTACAGATGGTCTCAGGTTCTGAACTGTTCTCTCTACTGGATGGATTCTTCAGTTACAATCAAGTATTAGTAGCAGACTCAGGACAGGCTCAAAACCACTTTCAGAACCAAGTGGGGAACTTTTGCATATAGGAGGATGCCCTTTGGACTTATCAATGCTGGAGCTACATTCCAGAGGGCTATGGATATAGCTTTCCATGGTCTGATTGGCCATAGTGTTGTGGTTTATCTAGATGATGTTACAATATTTTAAAAAATGAGGGAAGAACATGCATTTCATTTGAAACAAATTTTCGAGCGTTGCCGGAAATATGGCATTTCATTAAATACCAAGAAATGTGTGTTTGCAGTCATAGAAGGAAAGCTACTGGGTCATGTAATTTCTTAAAAAGGGATCTCCATAGACTCGGAGAGGATTAGAGCCATAGAACAGATCCCTTTCCGCTATAATGAAAAAGGTATGCAATCTTTTATGGGGACAATCAACTTTGTGCGAAGGTTTGTACCAGACTTTGCTCAAATCGTCAAACCTTTGCAGCAAATGGTTAAACAGAATGTGCAATTCAAATGGACTAATTTGGAGAAGAATGCATTCAGCAATATAAAAATATATGTTTCTCATGCACCATCACTCAAAAGTCCAAATTTTGAAAGGGATTTTATTCTGTACACTTTTGCTTCTGATGATTCATTAGCAGCTATGCTTACATAGAAAGAAGATGGGGAAGATGAGTACCTCATATTATTTATGAGAACTGGTCTGCAAGGGGATGAATTGAATTATTCGGCAGTTGATAAACAAGCTTATGCAGTTTTTAAGGCGGTAAAGCAATTCAGGCCATACATACTTAAGAATCACACCAAAGTAATAGTCCCACACCTAGCAATACGATCCCTTTTTGTACAGAAAGAATTGGGAGAGAGAAGAGGTAACTGGGTGACTGTTTTGCAAGAATATGATCTTGAATTCAAACTAGCAACCATAGTTAAGGGACAAGGACTTTGTAAACTAATGACTGGAGGTCAAAATAATGAATATAGCAGCTGGGATAATGAAGCTAAACCACACATGGTGGATGTATGTCCTCTATTTACAGCTCCAGACTCCTGGTATCGGGATCTAGTCCATTATCTCCAAGAAGGGTATTTGTCGGAGCATTGGAGTCCCAAGCAAAGAAGAGCATTACATCTGAAATCAGAATTATATCAAATCATTGATGGAGTACTATTCATAAATAATTTTGATGGAGTTTTTTTTAGATGCTTGGAACAAGAAGATGCGAAGAAGGTCATAGCAAAATTACATGATGGACCAGCTGGAGGTCACTTTTCTGGAGACACAACAACACATAATATTCTCAGATATGTATATTATTGGCCGACGTTGTTTAGAGATGCTCATGCCCATGCTAGAAAGTGTGATACATGCCAAAGAAGTGGTGGAAGACAAGCTAAAGTAGCAGGACCATTGAAACCAGTAATTATCTCAGAACCGTTTGAACAATGGGGAATCGACATTGTCGGAGAAATAAACCCAAATTCCTCCTTGCAGCACAAGTATATTCTGACAGCAACTGATTATTTCACCAGATGGGTAGAGGCCATACCACTATGAAAAGTAAATGAATATGCAGTTATAGATTTCTTGCAGAACCATATTATGACTACGTTTGGGGTTCCAATTTCCTTGGTTTTTGACAATGCTTCTTATTTTTCTTCTATTAGATTAACTGCATTTGCTAATGAAAGAGGGATTAAGCTGCACTATTCTAAAAATTATTACCCACAAGGAAATGGTTTGGCAGAATCTACAAACAAAAATCTGATTAGAATTTTAAAGAAAACAGTGATAGAAAATCAAAGGAGTTGGCATTTAGCTCTCTGGGCTGATAGAGTCACACCCAATAATTCCTTAGGTGTGTCACCATACACTCTCATTTAGGGAAAATAAGTTTTCCTCCCTCCTAATATTCTATTTCCGTCTTCCATAATAGCCCAAGAGTCTAGGGGTATCGATAATGAAATTCTACAAATCCGAATCTATAATCTGTTGAAGTCAGAAGAGTCTAGGTCCAAAGCCTAGGAAAGGTTTAAGAATCAATAAGAAATGGTGAATCGTTGGTTTGACAAAAACAAAGCTGGGAAAAAAGAGTTCGAAGTATCTGGTTCTTATGTGGGATCACCCGCATGATGAGAAGGGAAAGCACACTAAGTTTCAGTAGTTATGGGTAGGTCTTCTTCAAATTGCAGCAAAGCTATGCCCCTCGAATTACAAGTTGCAAGAATTATAGGGGTGGGAGGAGAACTTACCAGTAAATGGTTTAGTTCTCAAGCCTTATTTTTCTTGATCACTTTTTGTTTTGGTTTCTTGTATATAAATAAACGATTTGATTTGTTGCTTATTTTAGTTCAGGTTTTAGTTGCTTTCTTTTACTTGCTTAGAGTTTGATTGAGTGTAAAGTTTGTTTGCTTATGTTTCAATAAACCAACACGACTTTTGGTTGTATGGAGTTCATCATATTTCTGGATTAACTAAAAAATTTTACTGCAAGACTGCCTAGTATTGACTCACATAATGTTGAAAACATTTCTTCAAGATTAGCATATTTTCTAAATGGTTATGAACACATTGAAGTCCTACTTAATCCTTGTGAAATAACTAATGATTGAAAATTCCAGAGTACTATTTTGAGGTTGTAATGTCCCCGACCCTCCGACTTGTGAAGAGGACGCTACCATACCATTATATATCCGGGAAACTAGCCCCATGAACATACATACATAAAAAATGAAATGCTTTGAAATAAAACATGCATACATTGTTACCATACAACGGAAGCAAAACCATACATTAAAGCATTTAGCATGTTCATCATTTTCATTAAAGAAAAAAATACAATTTGCAGAGATGAGATATTCAAGAATACTTATCTTAGGAAGAATTCATCCCACAACCAGCTACGTCGCTGCAACATTCCACCTAACCATAGGCCAGTGTGTTCCTTAGTCTCTCAGAAACACTGCCACCCCCAAGCTGGGCATGATTCCCTAAGGAATAAGGAACTAAGCAAGCTCACACATAGCCAAAGATACACAAATCAGCCAAATCAACACAGTTGGGTTTATCAGGCCATTAGGGAGCTAGGAAAAGCTGAATGCTAAGCCAGTGGGCTCAGTGAAGAGATAAGGACACCTACATCAGAACTAGATTGACTTCTAGGATGCCCACACACACCTAACACAAGGAATCAGTCCCTTCTCTGCTACACAGTCCCTCGGGCCCTGACTTCCCTTCTAGTGCTATTCAGGGGTTATGTATAAGAAAGCCAACCCTCTAGCTCTGTCTATGAGGATCCAAAACACACCAGGTTTATCAAGAATACCAAGCCTTCATTCCCACTCCAACATAGTCCAAATACCAACCACTGCACACACACAGCAAAACAAGCAATTCACAGCTTTGGGAAAGAAAATCAAACACCACAGAACAATCGAGGTGACAATTTGGTTAATACTCAGCTCTGACTAGGTAATTCGATTCCTAAGTCATTCTTGGCCCTATCATGGCCAAAATGACTCAATAAGAACCCACAACAACCCAAAGAGTCTGGGTGAAAGAGTCTGCTGGTGGAGTGTGCATGTGGGCAAGGACTGACAGTCCTGCCACACACCACTGCCCAACTAACAACAGAGGTTTTTAATTTGGTAGTTGACTGATTGAGACAAGGGAAGGTGAGTAAGTCAAAAGGGTGGGTGAGAACTAAATGGGTTTAATAGATGACACTTGGATTTTCCCCATTGGCTCAAGGTTGAATAATTCCCCCTCCTTATCCTTCGAAAAATCATGCCCTTTTCATCATGGTTTCATTGGCATAGCTGGTTAGGGTTCATTTTAATTTAAAATGCATAATTACATGATGCCAGAATTAATATGTGCTGGATATCACAATATACCATCTGCAACGATTTTAATTGCTGAAACATAAAACAACTAGTGGGGCTTTTGCCTTTAGCTCCACACCACGATTAATTACAATATATACATCATATACATTTTTAACACAAACGGGGTCAAAATCGGGGTGTTACATTCCCCTCCCCCTTCAATAGCACCGTCCTCAGTGCTTTACAAAATTTGAACAAAATGCTACACTGGTACCGCCTCAGTGTTCTGCAAAATTGAACAAAAATGGATGTGCCAATCGCATGGCATCCTCCAGCTCCCACGTAGCCTCCTCAGGCTCGTAGTGCTCCCATTGCACCTTTACCTGCCTTATGGCTCGGTTTCAGAGCATTCTGACCATCCTGTCGAGGATGCGCATTGGCTCTATTTGGAACTCTCCCTCGGGTTCCACTTGAATCACATCATAATTTATCACATGGTCAGGATCATGTACATATTTCTTAAGCAAATAAACATGAAAAAAATTATGAGCTCTAGTGCTAGTAGGCAATGCAAGTCTATATGCAACTGGCCCTATTCTTTCAAGCACTTCAAATAACCCGCAATATCTTGGTGACTGCTTGACACAACTTCCAAGCTTCAAAGAACTCTTCTTTTCCCTCACTCTCAGGTAAACATGATCCCCAACACTGAACTCTCTGTTCACCCTATGCTTATCTGCATAGATTTTCTGTCTGTCCTGTGCTGCTTTCAGATTCTGCCTGATCTTTACAACCTCATGCTACATCTCCTTGATCAATTCTAGACCAAACACAACCCTGTTCACTGGATTATCCCAAGTCACTGGTGTCCTACACCTTCTTCCATACAAAGCTTCATATGGACTCATCCCCAAGGATGCCTGATGTCCATTGTTATAAGTAAACTCTACCAAGTGTAAATAATCTTCCCACTTGGTTGGTTTGTCCATCACAAACATGCGAAGCATATCTTCAAGCACCTGATTAGCTCTCTATGTCTACCCATCTTTCTAAGGATGGTATGCAGTGCTGAAGTTTAGCTTCGTACCCAAATATGCAAACAACCCCTTCCAAAAATTGGAAGTGAACTTGACATCTCTGTCAGAGACTATTGCCTTAGTCAATCCATGCAATTTGAAAATCTCTTTCATGAAGAGCTTTGCAATGTCATCAGTCTTATGCGTAGAATTAACCAGTATAAAACGTGCTTCCTTTGTCAACTTGTCCACCACGACCATGATGGAATCATGTTGTCTCCAAGTCATCAACAATCCTGTAATAAAATCCATGGAAATAACTTCCCATTTCCATTTTGGAACTGGCAAAGGCTGCAACAAACCTACTGGGTGTTGATGCTCAACCTTTACCTGCTGACATTTCATGCACCTTGAAATGTATTCAGCCATGTCCTTTTTCATTCCTAGCCAAAAGTATTATTTTCTAGCAGTAGCAATTATCTTCTAGTATCCTGGGTGACCAGAATATGGAGCTTGATGGATTTCATCCATAACAACTCTCCTCAACTCTACTACATTTGGAATATAAATTCTGCCTTTATAAGTACGAAGTCCATCTTCTTCCAATTTATATCCCTCATACCTCTTCTCAAGACTTTTCTACTACAATTTGTCTTTTACTTGCTCATATAATTCATCTCTAGTAGTATGATTAACAATCTATTGCCTCAAATATGATTGGAAAATACTAAGAGATGCCACATGCATTTCCTGCACCTTCTTGCTGAGTGCATCAACTACCTTACTCTCTTTTCCCTTTATGTGCTTGATTTCAAAATCAAACTCACATAAAAACTCCAACCATCTTGCTTGCCTAGCATTCAGAGTAGGCTGATCAAATAGATACTTCAGACCACGATGGTATGTCCTTAGCTCAAATATTCTACCCATCAAGTAATGCCTCCACATCTTGAGGGCATGTACTATGGATGAAAGCTCTAGATCATGAGTGGCATAGTTCTTCTCATGCTCCTTCAGCTTTCTTGAAGTGTAACATATCACGTGGTTGTCTTGCATAAGGACTCCTCCAAGCCCTTGTCTGCATGCATCGATACATACCACAAAATATTTCTCTAGGTATGAAACTTTCAATACTGGTGCATTGGTGAGAAGATTTTTCAACTACTGGAAGCTTTCTTCACACCTAGATGTCCATTCAAACTTTATCCCCTTCTTTTGCAAAGAAGTGATGGAATGTGCAACTTTGGAGAATACTTCAATGAATCTCCGGTAGTATCCTGCAAGTCCCATAAAAGATCTTACATCTGTCATGTTTCTTGGAGTAGGCCAATTCATAATGGCTTCAATATTTTCAGGGTCCACAGATATACCCTCTTTTGAGATAAGGTGACCCAAATACTGAATTCTATCTCTATAGAAGTCGCACTTGCTCAGTTTTGCATACAACTGATGCTCCTTGAGAAATTGCAATGTCAATCTCAAATGCTCTTAATGCTCTTCCTCATTCTTAGAATAAATAAGAATGTAATCAAGGAAAACAAGAACAAACTTGTCCAAATACCTGCTGAAGACACTATTCATAAGGCACATAAATGTAGTCGGTGCATTGGTGAGACCAAATGGTACCACTACAAACTCATAATGTCCATACCTTGTTCTGAAGGTCATCTTATGAATGTCTTCATCCTTGATTCACACCTGATGGTAACTAGACCTCAAGTCAATCTTGGAAAACACCTTTTCTCCTCTCATTTGATCAGAGAGGTCATCAATCCTAGGAAAAGTATATTTATTCTTCACAATGACATTGTTCAGCTGTCTGTAATCAATACACAACCTGAGCGTACCATCTTTCTTCTTTACAAAAAGAACTGGTGGTCCCCAAGGAGACACACTTGGCCTGATATACTTCTTCTCCAACAACTCTTGCAGTTGCATCTTCAATTCTAGCATCTCCAGTGTACTCATTATGTAGGGTGTCTTGGACACTCGTGCTACTCCTGGAACAAGTTCAATTGTGAAATCAATGTCACTTTTTGGAGGAAGCCCTGGAATCTCATCAGGAAACACATCCTTGAATTCTTGTAACACCTGATAGTCCTCCAACCTAGGAGTTTCATCCTCCGATGCCTCCAAAATATGAGCTACATACAGCTGGAAACCTTTCCTATAGAATTTCTTGAACTGCTTTGCTGAAACCTGCCTTACTGAAATCACCTTTGGAATACCTTTTACCACTATTGGGTTCCCTTCTTCATCCAGGCATTTGAAAATCTTATTGTAACAGTCAAGCTTTACCCTGTGAGCTTCTAACCAATACATTCCAATGAGAACATCATAGGAACCAAGTGGTAGAACATTAAGATCTACACAAGTGAGCAATCTGTTCATGACCAATGGACATTTCTCTACCACTTCACTAACCTTTCTATTAGTTCTATTCACTAGTTGAACTAACCAATATTTTCTATGCTTTACTTTCTTAAAAGAAAAAATCTCCACTACTCTAGGAGTAATGTAACTGTGAGTAGAACTGGGGTCAATCAAAATAGAAATAGATTGCTCAACAATCTTACCTACAACTTCAACCACAGTTGACTAGTGATCTTCCTGGCGGTCCTCCAGTGCTGCATAAGTCCTAGGGACGACCCTTGCTACTTGACCCACTGTTTCTACTTCTTGAATGTTGTAAGCTGGCCTTGCACTCTCATTCTCAAGTGGATAACTTCTGTGCATGTGGGGTCTAGCACATTTCCAACATTGGAGTGGTCCTCTATTCTATTGTGGATCTTTAGGCTTTTCTCCTATCACTCCAACTGGCTTACTGGCAGCTTGGAATGGCTGCTTCTGCTGATTCCTGAAGTTAGAAGGCTTGAAACCTTTCTTTCCTTGGTCAAAATTCTCATTTTTCTTGTCCTTCCATGCCTTATTGATCCGTCGGATCTCAACTTTAGTGCATTAAAAACTTTTAAAAGAATGCATTTACCAGTTTGCTTAATTCATGAAACAACATTAACAGAAATTAAATGCTTAAACAAAAATGAAAAGCAAAACTGATAAACAGATGTGGGAAAAAAAACACAGAATCAGAGAGTCACAAACAGAAGTTGATAATGGAGTTCACCCCCTTCACTAGGCTACGTCTTCGGGTCCCTCTCCAATGGGTACTGATCCAATTAATCTCTTTAAAATGGTACAAAAATGGTTCTGGAATCAACTTCAGCAACTGTAAACAGAATGTTGTACAAAGTCTTCAAGACCTCTCTTCTGGAAATTACAATTAGCCTTCAAAGGGCAAAGAAAGCTAAAATTATAACAAAGAATATCGACTTCCACAACAATAGCATCTGGACACTTCACAGCAAAACTATCGGTGCTTCCTTTTTATCTCTGTAAGCTTCTCATAATAGAAAAATGATGCTCTGTGCTCTAAACAATCTGAACCCCTCCCCCAAGGTGTCCAGAATCGTCTATTTAAGCGTCCAGTGGGAGGATAAGTAACGGATTCGACTCGTCTGCTACCCATCTTTTCATATTCCATCTATATTATGTTTATCATATAACCATATGCTATCTTTTAATTTTCCGTCGAAACGTTTCAACTGGCGGTACATTACATTCATTTATGTTCTGCTAAATGTGGCAGCGGTTCCCAACGGTTCCATCTAATACCATATATGGTATTGCTATCCCGCCACACAATGGATATCCGTCACATTTAGAGTTGTTCCAAATGTTATATCCACCAAGACTGAACCATATGCTAATAATGGAACAGACGTTATATCCATCCTCTAAATGTTACCACTAAACTCCACAAATGACGCAGCATATAACGGTTTCATATGAGAACTTCGCTATATAACTGATCTGCTGTCGCAGCATATAACTAAACTCCACAAATGTCGCAGCGTACAACTAAACTCCACAAATGTCACAGCATATAACTGTTTCATATGTGAACTTCGCTATATAGCTGATCCGCTGTCGCAGCAAACGTGACCGCGCACCCTCATCTAATCGCCAGAATAGTGCCATTTATCCGTGCACAAGACGGCTAGAGGGTATACACTTGACCGCACAGGATTTTCATGAACCATTCGATGTTCCACTTGATGGTGCGCAAGCTACGCAGCCCATGCTATAACCGCTAGATGTTACGTCGAACCACGCGGCCCTTTGCACAAATGTTAATGATAACCATAAGACTGGGCACCGAGGACTTTGGTTATAATATATCATATCATATATGATATATATATATATATATATATATATATATATATAT
>LPNX010687983.1:80331-93676 GCA_001517045.1 Pseudotsuga menziesii
CTTATGGTAATCAGGTTTACCTTTTCTTTGCTCATAGCAATACTTATCCTTCCTTATTGCTTCTTCAAGAGTTTTAGGTTCATAAAACTCAATTCTGTCTTTGTAAGACTGAGGCAATCAACTCAGAAAATGCTAGAACTTCACTTTTTCATCTTTGATGTACCTAACATACCTCAACAATTCCAAGAACTTATTTGCATACTCTTCCATGGTGTGCTGTCCCAATCTCAGCTCATGGAACTCCTTGATCTTGTCATCATAATACATGTCAAAGAGGTATTTCTGCTTGAAATACTTCTTGAACTGTTTCCACTTAAGTCTCCTTTAACTGATCCTCTTTACTTGCTTGAGGTGTTCCCACCAAATGGATGCTCTTCCATTCAGATTGAATATGGAAACCCTTGCCCTCATGTTTCCTGAATAATCCTGAATTTGGAAGTACTTCTTTATTCCAAGAAGCCAAGCTTCAACCTCTTGTCCAGTCTTTACCTCACCGTTAAATGTAGGATTTTTAGCCTTCTTAAATTCATCCCGAGAGAATTCCCTATGGTGCTTCTTTCTCTTTCCCTTATGAGAAGAAGAGCTTGAATCCCCACTGGATTCTTCTAAGTCAGATGATCTACTAGAAGTCCTTCTTCTTCTCCTAAGACTACTCTTACTGCCTTTTGGTTTTACTGTACCCTACCCAGAGTCCATCTTTCTTTGCAATTCTGTCAAACTCTGCAACATAGTTGCATTCAACTGATGCTGCTCTTCCTTGGCTTTAATCAAGCTTCTCATGGTGGCTGCAATATCTAGTGGTGTCTCTTGGAATCTCCTTCCATTAGACGCTATGTCATCATTTCCAACTCAGAGATTTTCTACCTTGGCATCTCGTGCATGCTCATAGGAATCCCGAGCATCATATCCGTCATGGGTTCTCATGGCTGAACCAAAACTTAATTTACCAAACCGTACTACCTGGAATACTTCCCTTGAAGGTGACTATGATTCTATAAACATGTTAGTAACACAATTGTTAGCTGCATAACCTTTATACAAATCAGAATTAGTTACCTTCTCTTGGAAAAATGACAACACAAAATTTCTTCCTCAAATAACGACTGTCTCAAGGAGATGACGGGGGTCAAGGAGGATTTCCCCCTTGGAAATATTTGATTTTCATGTAATCTGATGCATAAGATTGCTACCACTTTTCTCCTTTTCGTCCCTGTAAATCCACTGAAAAACTGCTGAAATCCGCTGAAAATCCCCCTGAAAATTGAATTTTTTTTTGTCATATCGGATCCCTTCCCAACTAATCATCCGATGTATTAGATCACTATTTGACAATGATTCCGATACCTCGACGGATCGATCTTGATTCATATTTCGATGTACATCGGATCATTCTTCCTCTGCCTTCCGACGCACATCGACTGACCAATCCTCTATTTTCTTCCGACGTTTCGGACCGATCTTCCTCTAGCTTCCGATACACATCGGATAACCGATTCTCTATTTTCTTCCAAATTTTCAGACCGATCTTCCTCTATCTTTCGATACACATTGGCTGACCGATCCTCTATTTTCTTCCGACGTTTTGAACTGATCTTCCTCTAGCTTTTGATACACATCGGCTGACCGATACTCTATTTTATTCCGACGTTTCAGACCGATCTTCCTCTAGCTTCTGATACACATCAGCTGATCGATCCTCTATTTTCTTCCAACGTTTCGGACTGATCTTCCTCTAGCTTCCGATACACATCGACTAATCGATCCTCTATTTTTTTCCAAGATTTCCTGTACTTAGAAAAATTTCTGAATTTTTCTTCTTATCTTCTTCTTTCTTCCACTACCACATTGGCTGCTCGATCATCTATCCTTTTTTGATGCTTCGTCTTCCTTCAGGAGATCCTTACCGACACCTCGGCTCCGCCTAGCCAAGAGATTTTTCTCCTCCCAATCGAGAGCTTTGACTCTGCTTTAGTGAACACTTTTCGACAATTTTGACACTTAAAAATTTTCAAAAAAATTTCCTCGCTACATTTTCCTTGTCGGCTGTTTCTCAGCTCACCCCGGCCAAGACCATCAGCTCCTCCTAGTCAAGAACCTCGGCTCCTCCTAGCCGAGTATTTTGACAAATTTCAAACTTTTAGAAATTTTCCAAAATTTCATCCGTTGGTTCTTTATCGAGTGGACTTCCGCCTAGGTTATCCGATGTATTGGCTGAGCTTTCGGCTAAGTCCTCCGACGTATCGGATGAGCTTACGGCTAATCCATCCAATAATATTCTTGTCATTTCTCTGATTTTCTCATTTCTTCTACTGGGAAGAGGGAAACCTGCCTCTGTCACTACTTCTTCATGGCCCATTGAGGTCCATGTTGCAATGTGCGCTTTGATACCACACTGTAACATCCCCGACCCTTTGACCGACGAAGAGGACGCTACCATACCATTATCTATCTGGGAAACTAGCCCCATGAACAACATACATAAAAACTGAAATGCTTTGAAATAAAACATGCATACATTGTTACCATACAGTGGAAGCAAAACCATACATTCAAGCATTTAGCATGTTCATCATTTTCATTAAAGAACAAAATACAATTTGCAGAGATGAGATATTCAAGAATACTTATCTTATGAAGAATTTGTCCTGCAAACAGCTACATCACTGCAATGTTCCACCCAACCATAGGCCAGTGTGCTCCTTTGTCTCTCAGCAACATTTCCACCCTCGAGCTGGGCATGATTCCCCAAGGAATAAGGAACTAAGCAGGCTCACACATAGCCAAAGATACACAAATCAGCCAAGACAACACAGTTGGGTTTATCAGGCCATCAGAGAGATGGAAAAAGATGAATGCTAAGTTGGTGGGATCACTGAAGAGCTAAGGACACCTACACCAGAACTAGCCTGAGTTCTAGGACACCCACACACACCCAATACAAGGAATCAGTCCCTTCTCTACTACACACTCCCTTAGGCCCTGACTTCCCTTCCAGTACTATTCAGGGGTTGTGGAGAAGAAAGCCAACCCTCTAGCTTTGTCTATGAGTATCCAAAACACACCAAGTTTATCAAGCATACCAATCCTTCATTCCCACTCCAACACAGTCCAAAGACCAACCACTGCATACACACAACCAAACAAGAAATTCACAGCTCTGGGAAATAAAATCAAACACCACAGAACAATCGAGGTGACAATTTGGTTAATACATAGCTCTGTCTGGAGAATTTGATTCCTAAGTCGTTCTAGGCCCTATCATGGCCAAAATGACTCAATAAGAACCCACAGCAACCCAAAACGAAAATGAACCCATAGCAAACCAAAATCATGGGGAAACAAACAACGATTTCTCAATTGCGCTAGGAAGGAAAAACAATCCGCGTGGAGGTGACTTCACATGGTCAGACCCACAATGAAGAGAAATACACATAGTGAAATCCCCCCCAACCATGAAATTCACACACATAGCAAAATCGTGCACGTGAGGCCCCTCTCCCAGCTCTCTACGTGAGTAAAAAATGCCAAGCCTGTGCGTGAAGAGAAGAACCACTGTCTCTGTGTGAGGATGGGCCATAATGCAAGAATACCCATGTGATGGTGAAAGAGACTACTGGTGGAGTGTGCATGTGGGCAAGGACTAACAATCCTTCCACACACCACTACCCAACAATAACTGCCCAACTAACAATAGAGGCTTTTAATTTGGTAGTTGACTAATTGAGACAAGGGAAGGTGAGTAAGTCAAAAGGGTGGGTGAGAACTAAATGGGTTTAACAACTGACACTTGGATTTTCCCCATTGGCTCAAGGTTTAATAATTCCCCCTTCTTATCCTTAGGAAAATCATGCCCTTTTCATCATGGTTGCATTGACATAGATGGTTGGGGTTCATTTTAATTTAAAATGCATAATTACATGATACTAGAATTAATTTGTGTTGGATATCACAATATACCATCCGCAACGATTTTAATCGCTGAAACATAAAACAACCAAATCGATGGTGGGGATTTTGCCTTTAGCTCCACACCACGATTAATTACAATATATACATCGTATACTTTTTTAGCTCAAATGGGGTCAAAACCGGGGTGTTACAGAGGCTCCATTCATCTAACATTAAAAGCTGTCCTAGGGGGTAACAGCAAAAGACCAATGGAAAGGAAGCAAGGTAAATAGTGTATTATATTTAAATAATCCCATGCAATGAATTGAAATCCAAAATGCTAATGAGAGTCAAAATATCCTAAAAGAAATATGTATCAAAAACATGTGTTGAACCACATCAGTATGAATGAGATTGCTAAACTTCTTCTCTATCCGTGGGTTGAAATTAAATATACCTCACACAAAAGGACACTATGGATAGAGGAGCCTGAATTAAAATTCAAAAAGAAAGCAATCGGGAAGACTCAAAAAGGACAAAAATCCAGAAGCATAGCATAAAAAGTGCAAATTAGCATGGGAATGAGGAACAAAAGGATATATCTATTTACTATATGTTACGATCCTGTGGTGTCTAAGTTGGAAGCCACTCAAAGGAAGAGGTAAAATAAAAATCATATTCTCGGCCTCAGAAGAGTTATCTAGACTTTGAAATATTGGTTCCCCTTCTTAAAAACTTGGACTATTATCAATGGTTAAAGGGTATAAATATTGCATTTAGGAATCCAGATATCTTGAAGAAATCTAGTAACATGGTACCATCAAAACAACCTGTTTTATCAAAGAAAAAGTTGTTCAGACTTCTGTATTCACTAGGTAATCACCATTTGTTGTAGCTGCAACTTTTCCCCTATAAAATTTTATTTTTTGGGTCCCCCCTTATTTGTTTGAGTCTCAAACTAGCCTAGAAATGTTTTATTTTTGCCAAGATTTGATTTGGACTCATATTTTTTCCGAAAAAACTTAGTCGTTTTGCATGTCTGCATCGAATGATCAGTAAACTAGCCTTCTGACGTTGCATAGGTAGAGTCATCTAGTTTGCTGGTTGGTTTATTGGAAGATTTTGGAAATCTTCGCCATTGCATCAAAATAAGTTTTTTTTTATCTTGGATTTGGTTTGCCGAAGTTCCAGCTTCTTAGTGTCATGCATATCCAATGAACCAAATTTTCCTTCATCTATGATTTTCCAAGATCCGATATTATAAAAAGGCTTGTTGTCGGGTTGGTTGACCAGAACGAAGTGAATTTTTTAGTCTTTTTCCCACCCAACGTTGTGGAAGACTAGTATTGAGTTGATCCGAGGATTTCACACTCTCTTCACCGATTCCAAAGGGATTAGTCCTATCGAGTTTCGATTTTATTTTCTCATATGATAACTAGGTTGGTAGAGCCTTCTATTGCCGACATTACAAAAGAATATTAACAAGTGGTTTCAAGAGGTAGTCAATAGTGTCTCTGATTTTCGAGTTTGTTCTATGCGATGCTGGGTCTATAGTTCCGTTTGCATCCGGTATTGCTGGTGTTCCCCAGACCACATCTCCGATCAATGGTTTTAAAGTGTTTTCCCACCGATAGATCTCCATCTCAATCAAGGTTATATATATGTCACGCCGTGTTGGTTTGTGACTTGTCATTTTCCCATAGAAGTTGTTTGGATAAGTTGGTTGGGTGTAGCTATCAAGATTTATTTCGTACTCCTCTACACCCGTGGAAGGTTTTGTTTCATGTGAGTCACTCACATCACCATTGCCAGGTAGGTCCTGCCTGTAATTTGTTTGCTTGGATTGGTTAATGTTTGAACGGTTAAGTGGATTGGGTTAGGTTTCCACGGGAAGGTTAGGGTTTTTCTTTCTTATTGTTTTCTTGTGCAAGAGTTTATTTTATTAAGGTCTCATCCTGTTACTTGAGTGATTTGTTTTGCTTTGAGCGTCTAGTCTGTCCATGGCTGAGCGTTATGAGTACTCCTGTGATTCTCTTGCGAGGTTTTAGGGCATGGTGTAGATAGGCATTTCGCCATCTACGCTACCCTATTATTGATTGTTTCATGTTCAGCCTAGGGTTAGAAAGTTGTATCCCCTACATCCATAGTTTCTTGTGGGATTTAGGAGGCCGCGTAGTTGTCTTAGGATTTTTGGAGAGGATTTTTTGCGTCGGTAGGAAGTTCAATGAAACTGATTAAGTTTTGGGATTTTTTTGTTGAGATTCGGTAGTAGGATGAGATTTGCCTCAAGTTAAAGTGCCATATAGGGTTTTCCAGACTATGTTTATGAGATAGCAGTGTTTTTGAACAGGTTTTAGGAGGCTGAAATGTTCTAGGTTTTTCTTTGTTAACTCCCTCCTTCAGAAACACTTTGTTTTTGGCATAAATTTACCAGCATGCATATCAAAGAGGTGGGTAATATCTACATGTTTTCATGTTTATCATTATATTAGTTTCTAGAGATAGATAGACTGAAAAAAATGTTGCATGATTGGTACAGGTTGATTTCTAGTACAACAACATGCCAAAGAGACAGAAGAAGAAATCCCAAGTGGCTGAAGAAGACTCTGAAGTAGAAGTGATAACCAAGGTAGAATTCATTTATGAAGACACTAAAGCTACTACTAGGGTTGAACCAGAATACAAGTGGGGAGAAGTGTATAGAATGATTTCAAGCCAAAGTGTCCCTGATGCTGGTTTTGAAGACATGTACATATATACGAATATTGAGAGGTTAGCCCTAATGAAGGTGGCTACCAGGCCTGAGCTGTTTCCATGCTTAGAAGTAATATGCCGGATTCTTCCCAGGGTAGATGTGACAAGGATGATCCTAGTGAATATCAAGAATCAAGGCTATGCTGCATATAGCCCTACTTATGTGTCCATGGCATATCATCTACCATCACCACAGACTTATCTAACTAAAGGTTGGATAAAGGAGTTAGGTCTGGACCTGGTAGAGACGGTGAAGAAAATGATGATCCTGGGAAAAAACTTCAGGACCAGAACTTCTAGGGAATATGAGACATCAACTCTCTGTGCCGCATATAGATTCATCATTTTAATGATGAACATAATCTTCAGGAGAGCTAATGGGAAAAGTTTCAAGTTTGGATGGATACCTATTATTTATGATGTTGCTACAGAGGGGACTATTTTTAACTGGGAAAGCATAGTGTCAAATAGCCTGTCAGCTGGCATTAGTACAACATTGGGAGGAGTATCCCAAAAGAATTATAAATTCTACATGAGCTCTATTTTGATAGACTGCATTCTATGCACTCAATCTTTCCCTGCATTAAAATGCCATTGGGATAAGGATCGAGCTCCAGTATATGCTGCATACAAGTTATTTTGGGCTCACAAATACTACACCTATTATAAGGAGATATGTGAGCATTTCATCATGCCTTTATACACTTTGATCTTCTTGGAAGAATGCAATTGCATGTCGGAAGAAGCCTTCAAGGTTATGCAAGAATTTGGAAGCTATTATCTCACAGAGGATGTTTTGTATTTAAGGATGTGTGGTGGATCGAGAGCCCCTTCTTTGCTCCTGAGATATGCTACTGATTATGTACTCCATAAAGAAGCTATTAGAAAGTTATATATTGATGGAGTAGGGAATTTCATGTTTGAACAGAAAAAGGAAGTATATCCTGCGGTGCCTTTCTTCGTTGGGAGTTACAAATTTTCAAGGGTGAAGACTATGGTAGAATTTGTCCAGGAATTGGAATACTTTCACTTTGGTGAAATGAACTTTCATAGAAATGACTAAGATGACAAAGTATCTAATTACTGTAAGGAGGATGGAGTACATTTTGACTACATGGATTTTTGGGACCAATATGAGGATATTTTCCGCAATGCTAAGAACATGACAGCCCTCAGAAAAAGATTCAAATATAAAATAAAAACTATGGGTGGTAAAGGAAAGCTTGCTGAAAAGAAGAAAAGGAAAGAAGAAGAAGAAGAAAAGAAGAGAGAGGAGGAGGCTAACAGACTTGTATAGGAAGCAGAGAATGGGCTAAGGATAGAAGAGGAATAAAAGAAGCGAGCAACAGAGGAAGCAGCCAGGAAAGCTGAAGAAGAAAGGAAAAAACAAGAAGAAGATGAAATCCAAAAGAAGCAGGCAGACAGTGAAGGGTTCAGATTAGAAGGTGTCCAAAAGGAGAAACAACAAACAGAAAAGGAACCTGAAAGCTCAAGAACAAAGATACCAGAAGTAAAAGATCCTATAGACCAAGAAAAGGATCAGACTGATAGTAACCCATTAGAGCATGTTGTTCCTTCCAGCAGTACAGTAGCGGGAGGTTCAAGGTCATTTTTTGGACTATATTTAATTCCTTTAATGCCTACAGAATTAGAGGAGGTACTGGATTTTAATACTATATTTTATGATAAAGAGAAGAAGAGAATTGTTAAGAGAACTGAAAAGAAGGTGGACAATGGGGGTAAACCAGGGATGATGGTAACCGACAAAAAATTAGTTCATGGTACACATAAAGATCCATGATTACTAGCAAGGGATGGGGTAGATCTAACCCTAGCCACTGAAGACAATGTGGATAGGATCATGACTAACCTCGAGTAGTCTCAAAAAAGGGTGTCCCAACTGAAAGAAATTTTGAAGAAGGAAAGGGGTGAAAACCAGAATATGAAGAGAAAATATGAGGACATGATCGGTGCGGTCAAAGTTTCAAAGGCAAATAAATATGCTCTAGTAGTATCTGCAGAAAATATGGTGAGGAATTCTCAGGCTACTTCAGCAGAGCTGGGAAAATTACAGCTGAAATATCAGAATTGGGAGGTTGAGAAAAATCACCTTCAGGTATCATTGAAGAACTAAACAAAGAGAAGAGAAGATTAGAAAGTAAAGTAACAGAGATAGAGGAGCAAAATATCACCGTAGAAGGTAAGGCTAATCTATATGAGACTCAAATAGCAACCTTGGAGGAAGAAAAGTGTTCACTTGCAGCTTCATTGAAATCAGTTACTGAGCAGAAGGTTGATATTGAACCTTTAAAGAAGCATGCTCTTATGCTTAGAAGTAAGATTCATCAGATACACCTGAGATAGCAGAAGAAAGACTTAAAGTCCAGCAAATAGACATTAGATTATAAGAGATTATGAGTACAACCTCATAATTTTTAGATAGAACCCAAGATATTTTGGAGACTCTACGAGGAAGGATGGCCTAGGTAGAAGCAAACAAAGAAAATCCCATAGATATACTTGTCAAAGACCAGGAGACAATAAAGCAAGAGTACGATCTGATTGAGTTCGCCAGTAAAGAAGCATAAGAATTAAAAAAGGCAGTGAAGAGAACAGAGGGTGCTTGTGCTGAATTTTGTAGGAGAGTGCTCCTAACCTATAATCGGTGTTAGACCTCCACTACGAAGAGATTGGAAGCACTACCAGCACATGAAGTGTTTTTGAAACATTTACAGGACAAACGTAGCGAATATGAACAAGCCATCCAGCCAGTCAGGGAGTTGAACGAAAGGATACTAAAGAGTAAAGTAGCACATGCAACTGTGAGCATTCACTTGTTAGAATACCAACTGCACTTGATTCCTACTAGGATAGTGGGTATACAAACCCTAGCTGCTCAGCACAAGATCACTATCATATTTCTCAAACGTTCTGGTTTTGAGAATATAGCAGCAAAGGCAAATATATGGAGAAAGTTCATGAATGAACAAGTTGGTCCCTCCTAGTGGGACATTTTGGAATATTGAAAAATAATTTAATATATTATATTTATTTTTGTGCACAAGCTACAAGACAAATTTTTGTAAAAGAAAGGTTGGAAGCCCAAAAGGCAACAAGGGGCAGCCCAAGAGTTTTTGCTTTTTGTATAAATATAGGCAAGTTTTAGGTAGTCGGGACCTTTTTTCATACCATCTTTGGTCAAGATTATTGTAAGGAGAACTAAATCGTCTTATAATAAAGAGATTTACTTTTCGGCTGGAGAAAGCACTATGGAGTTTCAAATGTGTGCCATGGGCTGGTTGGATGTGAACAGTTTCTGTTTCAGCTTGTTTCCATGAACTGTGAGATCGTTCTAACTTATGAATTCTTTCATGTTGTGAATGTGCTGTAGTTTATATCTATGAAATTTACACAATCATAGTTGAGTAATGAATGTTTTAATTAACAATGAGCTATCTCTTTGTTCATCTCTCTATTGATATTCATGTGTTTAGAAAGGTTAACAACTATCTGTAATTTTCTTAATACATGTTATACAATATATTACTCACCATTAATTACAGTATTGCTCCCTAGGTATAGATTAATTAGTTTTAGTTAGTTTTGCTTTATTCTTTATTTAGAAGCGAGAGAGGTAAGACGAGAGGTAAGAACCTGGGCATCACATTGTGAACCTCCTCGTTATATCTATCACCTGTATTTAGTTAGGAACCTGCACATCATACATAAAGATAAAAAAACAAAAAATACACCTAAACAGTGGACTGGGCTTGTTACGGAGAGAAATTCCTATGGCTTGGGGTACCACAACAGACAGCTAGACTCCAGAAATCAATCTTTCCCAATATGCAATAGAAATAAAATGTATGACACTAAAGGATCGAACCTCGTACCTTATTCCGGACGGTTGAAGTAGATCCCCGTTGAGCTTTCCAATATTCAGCTTGAATTGATATAATACTTCCTCAATAATAAGTAAACAATACAAGCATACTATATATCATGGTGTTAGATCTATTCTAGCATATATAATCAATAATGTAAAAGCATTTGACATATTCCAATGGATACAATATTCATTCAAATACACATTACTGGATAGGAAAAGATATTTCTATTAATATGAATCAGAGATTACAAGTGACAACCTCTGACGGCACGTCTGCGAACCAGAGAAACTAAATCCCCCACTTGGGCCTCCACCACCTCAATCCTCCATCACTCAGATAGCAAGCTCACTAGCAAAAGGCAAGCTTGGGAAGAACACAACAGTGCTCCAAGGGACAAAGGGATGCAGACTCAAGCATAAGTTCTGGCAACAATGGACTATAGTTTCGTTACTCTCAATTCTCTCTTATGCTTTCAATGTCTCAAGGGGTTCCTTATATAGCTTTTCAAATGGATACTGAAAGGTCGAATCCGTGCGATCTCAAGGCATATGGAAGGCCAGGAGCCATTTGAGTCGGATCCAAGTCAAGGAATGCTCCAAAAGGATTTGGATTATGTACACATCCCGATGTACGCGACTATAGTGGGAATATCCGCGTATGTCACTTTTCTTATGTTTTTAGGGATGATCAAGGACACATCAAAAGATAAAAAGTAGTCCATAGAGGCTAATGAATCTGCAGTGGGACAGGGGAAGGCCATACAATGTGTGATTCACCTACTGTGGTGAAATCCTCTATAACAGATGCCCCCTAATGTATGAGATCAGAGGGGTTATACGATGGCCGAAATACATTATAAGTCCATCCCAAAAGTGGAGTGATGAAGGTACCCAAATGGAAGACCAGCCACCCAATCAACATAATACCATAATACAACTCTGCATATAACTGTAAATACATATAGCAGTCCCGGATACATAAGAGTATAATGGCCATGAATAGGCATGAAACATGATAACACATATGTGGTCATCGCCACATACAATATACATAGATCAGAATGTCCATGATGAAGATATACAAAGGACCATGATCTCTACAAAGGATGAAGATATACAATAGATCAAGATCTCCATAGTGGCTGGAAATGTCTGACATATACTAGAACAAGTCACGAGAGCTAAAATCTCATGAACACTGGCACGATCAAGGAGGTAGCATATAATGGATGCCACCAATCTAGAAGTTCTTCTACACACACTGCTATGAGTACATGTCCTACTATGAGAATAGAGGTGTCGAGGTCGAACATAGTAGTCCATCGTCTGATTACCGGTCATTGATGTATACCGTTAACAGACGCGAGATCACCCACCGATAATGAAAATGGGAATCAAGGTACTAGAGTGCAAACTAACAAGTGTGAATAAATGTGTTGAGGTCAAACACTTGAGAGAATCCATCGATCAGGGGACATTGATGTATTCGCAAAACTGTCGATGGCGAGAGAACCTGCCACTGATGACTGCAAGTCTTAAGGAATTCAAAATGACTCTAGACTCCAATCCCAGAATAAATGATCTGAAGTCGATGGGATGAAATCCGATGGAAGGAGGGAATTAGGGCATCCCCCATCATCCAACATGAGGTACTCAGCAAGGCTATATAATGTGGAAGGACTCGATCATAAGGTGCACGAACCAGTAACTGTACCGGGAATGGCCGACATGCAAAGTCAAGATAACTGAGGAATGGCTGACTCAGGTTTCAAATTCCTTCGAACAAGAGCATAACGGTGTATGGTGACTGAATGAAGGCAGCATAGAATCTATATACAAACTGGGACATCTCTATGATGCAGGAGGCATCAATAGAGGCTCCATAGGGACTGGAAGCTTAACCAGTCGGTGGAGATAAACTCAGATAAACGAGTACAGCTCCTAAAGTCAAACTATAACCCAACCAATGGATGTGATATACAGTGCTCTGTTCAAAGGCGACACGACTCGACAGCTGCCAAAGATAATATCTTTCCTTGTCCGGATTTTTGGGTTTTTGATTTTTTTTGGACTTTTTCAGTTATTTGAAAAGCTTGAAAAAATAATAAACTAGCTTTATAGTTACAAACTAGGAGGAGACGAGTGTCATCAGGGANAGAGACTGTGCTGTCTGACCTCTACCTGGTCGGGACACATGCAGAATAACCTCTACAAGTACCCCCTCAATATCCTAGGTAAGGTCACTAAGGTCACCTCAATATAATCAAAGCTCAGGCGGACAGTCGCAGGCGGGATTGACCGTATGGGCAGGGTAGCAAAGCCCGAAACTCTCTAAAGAGCCCCCAGATACGAATACAATCCTGGCAATATCGTCAGTGCTACTCAGTTATGACTAGGGGTCATCCCAATCAACAACCGCTCACATTTCCTCGTGCTTAACTCCCTTTTGAGAGGAGGATCCTGAGAACATTGGTTATATCAAGGATTTCACACACTCCCTGGACAGACACCTAGTTGTTGTCGTTTAGTGATCTTGGAGAATTAACTTTCAATGAACTATTCCAAGATCNAAAGAAAGGCTCTGCATGGCTAGACATGAGACAAGCTCGGGCTATATGGCTGAAACGCAATGTTAAGGGAGCCGGCATAAAGCTCAATAAGGCAGGAAAAGCTCATGATAATGCATTCACAACTTGATACAAGGGAGTCCGGGGAATCATGGCTAGCATAAGATCAAGAGGAGTATGAGGCTCTTGCGAAATGTCATGGAAATACTATACAACGGACTCCCACACCCTAAAGGGAGAAACATCG
>LPNX010687983.1:94222-118848 GCA_001517045.1 Pseudotsuga menziesii
GCCGAGCGAAGGGAATAAAAGGCCTCCACAAATGAAGTAGAGGATGGAATATGACCATTCCCAAATCAACGAGCACGGTAAGGGGTTGTGATGCCCCCAATTCTAACACCNAGAATGATTAAACTACTTTCAAAGAAAAATCAATGAAAAAGTGGTCTCTGGTCACAAAAAAAGCATCCAACAGACAACATCAGACCCAAGGAAGACCCAACCACACTCACAACCCACCCAGCAACTTCCCCCAACATCAAACTCACCAAAAGGGAGGATGTATGCGACTGTATAAAGAACAACTGCGTATGTACACAACTTTAGGCCAAAAAACCGCATGTAAAGGCACATATACGTGACTTTTGGCCAAAAACCTGCGTGGATAAAAGGATTTTAGTCTAAAATCTACGTGTGTACATGAATTTTGGCCAAAAATCCGTGTATGTACACGAATTTTGTCCAAAAACCTGCGTATACAGAGAAGGCAGTGGTAAAAAGCAGGCCAAGGGTCAAACAAATAAAGGGGAGTGTCAATGGATTAACATACTATAAAATGCGACCCAGAAACAAGGAGAAACAAAGAGCAAGTCAATCATATCAAGCCCATTGTTTCCCCCAAAGGACAACTACTAGGAAGTCCCCAGCAGAGTCACCAATTCTGTTATGGAGAGAAATTCCTATGGCTTGGGGTACCACAACAGACAGCTAGACTCTAGAAATCAATCTTTCCCAATATGCAATAGAAATAAAATGTCTAACACTAAAGGATCGAACCTCGTACCTTATTCCAGACGGTTGAAGTAGATCCCCGTGGAGCTTTCCAATCTTCAGCTTGAATTGATATAATACTTCCTCAACAATAAGTAAACAATACAAGCATACTATATATCATGGTGTTAGATCTATTCTAGCATATATAATCAATAATGTAAAATCATTTGACATATTCCAATGGATACAATATTCATTCAAATACACATTACTGGACAGGAAAAGATATTTCCATTAATATGAATCAGAGATTACAAGTGACAACCTCTAACGGCACGTCTATGAACCGGAGAAACTGAATCCCCCACTTGGGCCTCCACCACCTCAATCCTCCATCACTCAGATAGCAAGCTCACTAGCAAAAGGCAAGCTTGGGAAGAACACAACAGTGCTCCAAGGGACAAAGGGATGCAGACTCAAGCATAAG
Organism: Pseudotsuga menziesii; assembly: GCA_001517045.1. Lineage (NCBI taxonomy): Eukaryota > Viridiplantae > Streptophyta > Pinopsida > Pinales > Pinaceae > Pseudotsuga > Pseudotsuga menziesii. The sequence goes on from LPNX010687983.1 coordinate 95,412, forward strand.
TTTTGGCAACAATGGACTATAGTTTCGTTACTCTCAATTCTCTTTTATGCTTTCAATGTCTCAAGGGGTTCCTTACATATCTTTTCAAAGGGATACTGAAAGGTCGAATCCGTGCGATCTCAAGGCATATGTAAGGCTAGGAGTCATATGAGTCGGATCCAAGTCAAGGAACGCTCCAAAAGGATTTGGATTATGTACACATCCCAATGTATGCGACTATAGTGGGAATATCCATGTATGTCACTTTTCTTATGTTTTTAGGGATGATCAAGGACACATCAAAAGATAAAAAGTAGTCCATAGGGGCTAATGAGTCTGCAGCAGGACAGGGGAAGGCCATACAATGTGTGATTCACCTAGTGTGGTGAAATCCTCTATAACAAGGCTGTAACCGGTAAAACTTTTCAACCGTTACTTGACCTACGGTAGCTGGACTGTAAACCAGACGGATTCCCCATACCAAACAATAATGAGCTAGTTGGGAATGCTTATTAGGGAGAATCTCTACTGTTTTTGCCTACAATTTTTAGGCCTCAACAAATCCAAATCCTCCTTTTATCTATCAGTCCTTAAGAACTGGCCCTTAGCAAAACCAATAAACTATTATATGTATTGCTCACATACAGCTAAAAAATCCAGGTATTCTCACAAGGAACACAGGAGAAAATTCTAGAGATGCTTAGTTAAGAGATCAATTTTCAGTGATAATACAAAATAAAAAAGTTTTCTACCTCAATTTCACTGAATGATGTCTATATTTGCTCATTGCATAGGAATTTTTTTTCTTTGTTGGAGCTACTATTCTTCAACGTCTACAAACGATCATAGCTCTATGTGACAATTTTTGTTCCACATAAGAATTCTTCAGTCTCTTTTTCCTATCACAAACTCATTTTCCTTTGTCCTCTACATTTACTTTATATTCCCAAGTGTCTTATATTGTGCATTCTAGCATTAATCCATATTAAATTCCCCAATCGTGACCATTTGACTTTTGCAAGGAGGACAAGTCAAAGTTTACACTTTAAGGTGATTATCCTATGAGGATATTAGGCAGATCGAATGAGCTCGGACAACTCTAAATTTACCTCTTTCAAACTTGAAGCAATTAAGGGTTTAGTGCTTATCTAAGCCATCATCATATTACATATGTAATAACGGTTCAACAGGTTCAATGTCATGAAGAGGTTTAGTGGGATCGATATTAAGAACCTTGCGTCCCATATTACGTATATAATATTGGTAACTTCCTATTGAAGTGATCGCAATAGTTCACCATAGTATTACGCTATACTGAATGGACCTTTTTTCTCTTTTCAACATAATACAATCAAGCAATGTCTGGTGACTAGGTTTGGTGACAATTGGTAGATAGATGTTTTGGAGATAGAACCCATAGGAGGCCCATGGATTACATGCATATTTTATCAATGAAAATTATTAGGATGGGGGAAGTATTAATCTAACCTAATACTATTTATCCAACCATTTCAATCAGACAAACTTTATATTCGTTCACTAGGGGTGCTTACCCACTATCGGTCAATGAAATTACTTGGACCTAGGTGATACTTAGCTCGTTTTCCCCTTTTCATTTCATAAAGTTCCCTTTCCTTACCTCTAATCATTTCCTCCTTCTGGATTGTTATTATGATGTTCCTTTCCCCTTCCCTTTTGTGGGATCTTACCGTGGTCAATGAATGATTCAAAAGGTTTAAGATATGATCGGTATGTTTTTTCTATTTTAAAGTATAATCTTTCTACTTGAATGAATTAATTACTAGTTATCGGCATATAGATAGTCATTTTGAGAAGTGAAGGAATGAGGGGAAGCCACCCACCAGTTTCCAAAATATTTCATCATTAAATAATAATTTTACCTCGATATTCTAGCTGTAGCTGTATCCAACTGCATTAGTAACATGAGGGGAATAAACTCAATTCCAGAGACTAGGGGTTAAAGAAGATATTTAATCCACTGTTATATCTTGCTCTTAATATCTTGGTGTTCCTTTATTCTTGGTCTTTAATTCATTTCTTACCCTCTCATAAATTACCTGAATCTCCTCCTAAAGCTTCGTAGATGGGATGATAAAATAGAATATTCTATTTTGTAAGACCATTAATTGGGTTCTTACTCTTCCGACAGGTTCTAACAGTCTCAATTTGACCTTTCATACATAAGACCGGTGGGTGAGTACAATTACTCTTCGACCAATAGTTTTATGCATGAATATGTTATCTAACCTCATCCATAGAAAGCTTGGGAGAGTTGGGGAAGTGATATGATTTAAGAAGGGAAATAACCTGCACTTGCAAGAGGAGAGGACTATTTATAAAAAAAATTGTCTCCATGCCTGGATTGGCCACTTTTAGCACAAACTAATTCAAAACCAATTGAAACAACTGGTCTAGACAGGTTTGAGTGAAAACAAGTCAGAATTACTAGCATTTTCTGATAACATTTTTATATGCACCATATTTCTTTTCGTAGCTAGATGTAGAATATTGTTGTTTTATTTTTTGGTATATTTATTGACTTTTCAATATATGATAAGATGATATTAACAAAAAAAGAAAATAGACAGATTGGCTATTGAAATTTGGAACATTCTCTTAGTACACACATATAAGGCCTAGCCAAATTCTGAATCTATACCAGTATTAAAATTTTTTGAGGGAAGAATTAGAAACATAAATATAATTCTCTAATTTACCCAGTATTATATTTAAGCCTAACATACGCCGTCGATGGGCATGATTACGATGGTTACAAGCCTTCCACCTGTTCTTATGGAAATTTAATTAAGTATTAATTTTTATAATATTTAGAGAGATCTTAGAACACAACATAAATGTCTTAGATATGATTGGTTAGAAATTTATTTAGTTCATCTTCTTGGTTTTCAATGTGAAATCACTCAATGGCAGGTCAAGACAAATAGATTTTTATTCTAGTAGTAATTGGATGCTAGAAAAGTATGGAGTATTATGTAAAACATTTTAAATTGCAGAAAGATAGGATTTCTCTCATGTTTGTTTCATAGATTTTAACTCATCGGTCATTGAAGAAATAGTTTAGGATTATAGGATACATAGGCACTAAATTCATCCAAATAAGGAGAGATTAATGGTCCATCGATGTGTATTGTCACAAATTGATGAGAGCTAGAATAAGCCAAAAGATAATGATACTCAAGCTAGTCAATTTGCAAGAGCTCTAAAGAAGGTGATATTCTCTTGATGTGTGATGAATAACTTTTTTCATTTGAAGTTGCATCTGGAAATTCATTGTCAAAAGTATCTTGAACTGGAATATTTAGTTAATACTATATTTTTTGTTGTTTATATCTTACTGTAATACATAGAGACTAGTAAAGCTTACTCCTCCTTGGACCTTACCATTTACCTTCATTTTATCTCTATTTTTCTTCAAAGATTAATTTGTATCATCTTATTTTTCATGTTGCCCCTTTGCTACTTGTGTTATTTGGGAAGGAAGTGATGATGCAAGTTCTTCCAATGAACACATTTATCCAAAGCCCTTGTAAAGGGTTCCCTTTTTCTATAATGGGAAACATATTTTGGCTGTAAATACTTCTTATATAATTCCTTTGGATAAGTTGTTTCTCTATAAGGGGCATATCTATGCCATCAAAGTCATCCAAGGTTTGCACCTAGCCTCATCTCCACCAACTTGGGGCATGGGTGGTTGAAGAGGGGTTCTCCACATCGATGAAATCCTTATAACCTCATTGCTTGTTGCTAAACCACACTCCTATAAAATATCATTATCCATGTTCCTCTACAGATTCTTTAAGTTTTCTTTCTAGCCACACCAAAATCTTTAAAACAAGTTATCACCAACACCAACAAGTCCATTCTTGATCTTTCATCAAGCTTGCATCACACAAACTCTTCTAGATTTTCCTGGTATTCAAGAGTGGATACTTTGGGATTATATACCATAAGAAGTTTTCTTAGTATCTTTTCAACTAACTCATAGTCTGGTACTTCTACTCCCAAACCTTTGATTGCATTAACAAGATTCTCAACTCTTTTGAAGTACTCTGGAATATTTTCTTCATCCTTGTTTTTTAGACTTTCATATTGCACTTTGAGAGATTGAAGTTTTTCCATCTTTACTTCAGAGTCTCTTGCATATATGGTTTCCAATTTGTCCTAGAATTCTTTTGCACTTTTATAGGCCAGTACTTTTGCAAGAACCTCTTACCTATTCTAGCTTGTAATGTATTTAAGTCTTTTGCATGTTCCCAAAATTTCTTCCTTTATTATGCTTTTGTGGGAGTGTCTTTTGGAACATTATATCCTTCTTCAACTAATTCGCAAACTTCCATACCAATGGACATCAGATAGTTTTTCATTCTAATATTCCATAGAACATGGTCTTCACCATCAAATATGTGGACTCTTATTGGTATTTTCATATGTTGATCCATTGTGGTTGTAATAGGATCTTCCTTCTAGTGGTTAAATTGTGGTGAAGCAAGCTGGATCTGATACCAATTGATGAATTAGGTATTGTCACTGAGAGAGGGGAGTGAATCAGTGACAAAAATTTAAACACAATTTCTTTTATTTTAGCAAATGTAAAAGCAAATTTGGACACAATGTTTTAATGTGGAACCCAGTAAGGTAAACCACCAACAGGTTTCCATTATCTACAAAAATTTGTGTTTACAATAGACAATAGTTATTTGCAAGCACCCACTTGCTGGAAAAAATTCTGAAGGAAGGATTTATTTATCCCGTACCCCTAACGGAATGGGTATCTAATATTGTCCCATGTGTGGAGTAGGGAAATTGTCCTTAGGAAAATCCTTATATAAGTCTTGAAAATTGATACAGACTCTCATAGTGCTTTGCTTCTTAGCGACAGGGACAATATTAGATACCCATTTCATCAGGGGTATGGAATAAATAAACCCCGCCTTCAGAAGTTTTTCCACTTCATCTTTAATAGCCGCAACCTTCCGAGGATGGACTTGGCGTATTTTTTGTCGGACAGGTTTTGTGGTGGGATAAGTTCTAATCTCATGTATAGCAATTAATAGATCAATCCCAGACATCTCCTCATAGGTCCATGGAAGAATATCATGGAATTCTTTGAAAATGGCTCTATAACTTTCAGTTTCCTTTATCGAGCATTTCTAGCTTACGTGAACGTGCTCAACAGTATCGGGCTTGACTGATATGTCAATCGGGGTTTTCTTAGTGATGTTGAAAATATTTCATTTAGAATCTGTGTCATGCAACAATACAGGCATTTGTGAATTGATGGCAATATCAGTACCTATAAGAGATACAAGGTCAAAATCTACCGAACTAGCGTTGGGAAGAAAAGAAGATCGATGATGGTGATATTCCCATATAGGTTCATTCGCACTCGTGATCTCCATGATGGACTCATCCAATGGAAAAGTATGCATGAGATAGTCTAGAGTGGGAAGAGAGGGTTCTATCCATTAGGGTAAGTGGTAAGGATTTGAAGCTACTAGATGGAGGTCATCTAGCTGGACATCAAAAGCAATCTAAACAACACCCTAAAGTGCTTCATAAGGTCCAAGAGAGGATGACTCAACAACTTCTTTGATTCTATGGTTGTAGCCAGTCATGGAAATCATGTTCCTGGTTGCCACTTTTGTACTAGGAGGGGCCAGAGGAAACACTCCCATGAGGGTTGAATCTTTTAGCATACCTACTCCAATCGACTAATAAGGAGGACGGGATTGACCTAGCACAGGGATTTTATTCACGGTGGGAGTGACAACATCCAGTGGACAAAAATCAATTTGATCGATAGTTACAATATTTCCCAAATGAGGAAACTAGAGACCTCAAAATAATGTCAAAGCAATGACAGCCATAGTATAGAACCAGTTTCTCCCTAATAGAAGATTGTAATCTAATGGGGCATCGACCACTTCCACCTGAATGGAAACAGTCTTGCCCCTAAGATCGACTGAAAGGGATAAAAATAGACCATGAGTCTTGAAACCTTGTCCATCGAAAGCTTTTAAGGTCGTATGTGACTTTGTAAGTTCAGGAGAACTAATGGCCCTCCAAACTCTTGGAAATGCTGCTAAACTTTATTATGCAGCTACCTTTCCTCCTAAACTATTATTACTTCTGATGGAGAGAATTTCAGTCACATTGCAACATATGTTTATTGATTGTTTGGAGGTTGAATACAATCTTAAGATGTCTAAAACTTTTCAGACCAAGACAATGGTGATAAAGTGGAAAATAAATTAGAATGGGTTGAGCCACATTAACAAAAAGAAACATTCTCTATACATCTCAAACCCTCTCTTAGTAAACAGAGAAACAATCAGCCTAGTAATGTAAAAGAAGATGGTTTTACTAATTTGTTTGTTGAAGATTGCAACCAGCTTGTTTCCAATTCTATTAGTAGTGATTTTAAAAAGGATTTCAGTATGCCCATATATGATGAATATGAGGATGAAGACTTGGATGTTGTACCTGGAAAAATAGCTGTAAATTCAAGGTCTGTTAGTGAAGAAAATATGATAATCCAAAATCAAACGGCTGAAAAAAGAGAGGATAATGAGTGTGCTGAATGTGACAGTTTACCTTTGTGTTATAGGCTTCATTTGAACTGATAAGACAAAGACTTAAGGCTTTTGAGGATATGAAAAATTTCATGAACTTTTTAGAAGTAGAAGATGAGGAGGGTGAACAATCATGCAGTCAATCTCACCATATGGAAAAATCAGTGGTTTTCAATGAGGCATTGAATCACAAAGAAAGAGGTGAGGGTTCTCAAATAAATGCTTCTTCAAATCTTTCACATTCATTTCAACTCAAGAAGAAGAGGTTTATTTGCTTGATTATGTTGAATAACAAAATGACATTTCGTTTGAAGTGCTTGAGAAGAATGAAGTTGTAAATTCAGAAATATTGAATGAAGTAGATGATATATCATTTGAAAACAGTCATGAGAATTCCTTTCAAAGTTATTTTAAATATCGGTTTGATTGTATGAAAGAAAAGTTTCTTTTTGGACAGCCTTTTCATGACAAATAGATGATTGAGTATGTTGGACTTTGTCATGTTTTTTATGATGTAGTGGCAAAATACATGGATAAATTTTCAGATGGGGTAGTTGGTTATGTGTTTGCAACAAAGGACATACTTTTAACCATAACTTTTCTTCATTTTTTTCATATGTTCTAATTTTGATCAAGCATGAGGAAGAAATAGAATTACTGGATACATTGCTTGATTGGCTTCATTGGAAGTCAGAGTTTACTTGATTGAGCATTTGTGCTCGATTAAGTAGGATAGGTAGGTATGAATAAGCTTGACATGGAGAGCATTTATTTCAGCAGTTTTTAGTTTAGTTTCAGTTTCAAGTGCAGTTCAATTAGAGGTTAAGGTCTGCGATTACAGCTGTTTTCATTTTCCAGAGTATGGCCAGGTGACAGGTGACAGTTTATAGATTGACATGAATTTTCTTGCAGAGTGGTTCAGATTATGGTTAAGCTTATAGCAGGTTGAGGGTTTCAAAGAAACATTGGAGGAAACCCAATGGATTTGGTGCTTGGTCTATGGGGTTCTTTGCTACCTCACAGGGATGATAGAATCCCTAATGGAGGCAGTTGTTAGCACTATGTTTGAATTTTTGAATTATGGACTTGAAAGGTCTGAAAATGATCCTATTTGATGAAAGTTTGTGGAAGCTCCTTTCAGGTTATCTAGTTAGCAATTTCTTTCATCAGGATCCGTCAGATGGAGAGTGGATTTTGATATATGGTGATAGGTTTTTTCCGTATATTGAAACATGCAGTAGAGAAATAAGGGTAAAGTGTGTTAAACTTCGACGGTTTAGATTTATGACGAGGAATATCAATGACAGAAAGATATTTCGTGGAACGAAGATGCGAGGAAGGATTTAATTTTTATATTTGTGGATTTCATTAAATGGATGCGATGTTGGAGGGTCGATATCGACACAAGGTAATATCAACAGCCCTAAATCATTCCGCGTGGTGAACATGCCCGTAGAAAGAAAATTTTTCAAATAGAGAAATGAGTTAACAGTTGAAAATATCGGATGGTGGAGATAAGATAAGAGGTAGATACGCAGTCAAGAATGATTCCATGGATTGAACTAACGTAGACAAATTCAGGATTTCGATCCGTGGAAAGTGGTAGGGGTTGCGAAGATCTACGGTCAGAACAGGAGATCGGGTTGATCGACGGGTGAGAAACATTCTGTGATTAGAAGTTGCTCGAACGATAAGATGAGAAAGGATGGGAGGAATATTAAATTTCTTGATGTTGAATGATCTTGATAAAGGTAGTTTAGAGATCGACAATTGATGTTGATTTTCCCAAATCAAGTTGTGCAGGTTGATAGTGTTGAGTTTTGGTATGAAGATTTGGTGTATCGAAGGCTTATATTGCAAAGATGAACAAATCTATGGTACAGATTGCATGAAGAAACACAGGGTTATGTAGTATAAAAAACATTAAAAACATCTACGTAGAGAGGAATCCCTCACATACGATCTATCTTCTTGGCAGTTAGATGATTTCCCTGGTGCCATTTGTGGCATACCTACAGGATAAATTATCCCCGCGGTATAGCCATCTTTCCCAAAACCAGATATTCGTCATGTGGCTGGCGTGTGAAATCAGAACGATATCGTGAAAATATGAAATATAGAGCTGTGAATATGATCGTCACATGAAGTAAGGAAAGTGCTCCAAAAGAATTGTTCTGATATCATTGTCACAAGAATGAAAGGGAAAGAAAATGTCCAGTCCATATGCCTTGAAACGTATGGTCAACCAAGCAGGGTAACACCTGAAGTATTTTTTGTAGCCAATAATGAAATGTCGTAGCAGATAGGGCGGCGTGACTAGATATCGAGCAGGAAAGGAATCCCTTGGATCATGTGCTCGCTCATGCTGTCACCATGCTGCTCAATGATGAAGTGTGCAAGAATGCAGATGGGTCATCCCTGTGTTTCGTTCCCTAATCCTATATAAACACCACCTTTCAGAGCCCCTAAGATGCATAGGATGAGCTAGAGTTGAATCAAAACTCGAAGTATCATTCTATAGGTGGTTTCGATAATCCTGAGAAATTTGCAATGGCGATCTGGTTCGAGAAACTTGTTAGTCTAGGTGTGTTGTTGGTAGGTGAGCTTGATTCCACACTCATCTATCACTGTGGTTTTTCACACCAGGGAAACACCAACCATCAGGGAACAGACGTCCAACACTTTGAGAGATACACATGTTTTCAAATAACCATACCTCCAACTGCGCAATGCCTGGGATTCAATTTCCTGTGGGTGTCCCTCCAGAACTCATGGATCCAATCATTTCCTCCAAATCCTTGGGATGTGAGGACCATGTTTAGCAGTGACCAGTAGGAGTAAATGCTTGTACTAGAGCATCATGGGTCCAAAGTCTTCATGACCGCCTTTGTGAATTCCACTTGCCAACTTTATCTGAGGTGGTGAGGAGGTCAAAGACACACCCCACCACATTTCTTGTAGGAGAACCTACCTCATGGGAGGTGAGGAGTACAAGAATGACAAGCCACTGTAGAGGCTTGTTGCTTCCAGAAGCAATGTTTCCCTTCTTCGAGTCCCCTCGTACAACAGTGTTACCCATAGAGGGAAGTTATGGAGAAGGATGAGCACGAAAGGGACACAAACTCCCTTGTTGGCTTTGAGACCATGCAAAAAGGTGCCTTTGAGCATAGAATGAACACAAAGGGAAAATACACGTTGCTGACCTGACAGATAGACAAAGAGTTCAGGATTAGTCAGCAATGATCCACCAGAAGCATTCCGAGACATCATTTTCACAATCCTTGAGCTCAAAACTAGAAACATTGTACTATCATCCAAACTGAGAACACGCATTTGATCCATGATTTTTTTTTAAATATATGTAAATCATGGCAGAAGCACCATGATCTAGTTGTTAATGTTTTGATTATGACTGTACACAGTTTCAGGTCCTATTTCGAGGATTAGCCTCGGGGGTCTAAAACGATATAAATAGATCCCTGCCAAGGGAGACAGGGGGTTTTTTGAAGAGAAGAGAGGTTTTTCATTGTAATAGGTTCCAAGTTTTCAGTATATGAATGAAATTTTTAGAGGAGGAATGTTAAACCTTTCATGGAAGAGATTCTTGCACCATCTTTTTCTTCAATAAGTAATTTCTTTATGTGACTGTTTATCCTGTTTTCCACTCTAATTTGTATTTGTTTTCATGTTTGAGCATTAGTTTATATGGGCCATAATTCATCTTGCATGCTCTAGGTCCATTGTTCAATCATTTTCAAACATTTTCTTCTAAAGTCTTGCAAAATTTTCCTTAGTTAGGTTCTCTGTTTGATGGGTTGTCTCCTTCTGTCTGCTAAATCAACGTGCTAATACCTCCAGATTGAGGAAAGGGTGTCTACCTCACCTCTGTTCATAAAAATTCAGATTCCTACCACCTGCAACTTATTTTAGATCTAAGTATTGACTCCATTTCCCAATGGTATCCTCCATGATTGTCCCACCAAACATTATAAAAAAATCTTGTTATATTGAGAAAGCTGACCTTCTGACTGTATTTGATTGAATATATTGAGTATGAAAACTTTGTAAATAGTGATAGATCCCTCTCTGACTGTATTAGGTAAAAAATGTAGTCTTAAGTGGTTCTGATGTTACCTCGGGATTTACCTTTCAGGACCTGGGTACATTTTGCATGTTAACAAACTGGTGTCGTTGCCGAGGAGCGAAGGTTCAAATATTTCCCTGGGTATGAACGACATAGTTTCATATTTGATTGTTGATGGTGGAAAACAATCAGACATCAACAAGTTTTTTCATCTTTCACTTGGTGACTCCATTCTTAAAGAATCTAAATTTCAGTGACTCCACTGGTGACATGATCCAGAGATCAAGTTTTCAAAGGGAGCCGACAGAATCTACTGGGAAAATGAGATCATTGTAAAAGCATGGAAACGCATGATGAAAGGATAAGGTACTCAAGTTTCATTTTTCTCTAAGATGTCTTATCCTTTTTTGTAATTTTTTTCCTATCTTTTCCTAAGCTTGTCAAAACAGTTTTGCATTGTTCATTGCACTCAAAACAAAACCATGAATTTAGTCCTGTATATCCTTCTTTGCAAACTGAAACTATTTCATCATCCTGTACATTCTATTTTAATCAAGATCCTTCATTCAAACCACGTGGCATTAAAGATCACCCTTGTGAGCCTCATGAAACCATGATTGACAATACATCCATTCCACATAGCTATGTTTCTTCCAATATCCCTAACCAGTACAGACCACTTCACTTACCTCTTATTTTTCATGATTTCCCTACAAAACACTACAAGTAACTTCCTAAATTTGCTGGAGAATCCAAGAACGTTACAGCTGAGAAACATTTACAAGCCTTTGAGCATTTCCTTGACCTCTTTGAAGTAGAACATGATGATGTCTACATGAGGGATTTTTCCCAATCTTTGCAAGGAGATGCCAAGGAATTGTTTAAGCACTTGCAACCTGAATCCATTAGTACATGGGAAGAGATTTCTGATATTTTTTTGAAATTTTGGGGTAAGAGAAGGCCATTATCCCAAATACTTTCATATTTCTATTCCCTAAAGAAACAGGAGGGTGAAACCATGTCTAGTTTGAACAGGAGGTTTGCAATCTTTTACTATAACATGCCAAAAGAAATCCAACATCTTGAAAACGTTGCTAAACTTTAGTATGCAGCTACCTTTCCTCCTGAACTTTCATTACTTCTAATGGAGAGAAAGTTAGTCACATTGCAGCATATGTTTATTGATTGTTTGGAGGTTGAAGACAATCTTAAGATGTCTAAATTTTTTTTGAGACCAAGACAGTGGTGATAAAATGGAAAAGAAATTAGAATGGGTTGAACCACATAAAAAAAAAGAAACATTCTTTGTGCATCTCAAACCCTCTCTTAGTAAACAGAGAAATGATCAGCCCAGTAATGTAAAGGAAGATGGTTTTACTAATTTGTTTGCTGAAGATTGCAACCAGCCTGTTTCCAATTCTGTTAGTAGTGATTTTAAAAAGGATTTCAGTATGCCCATATATGATGAATATGAGGATGAATACTTGGATGTTGTACCTAAAAAACCAGCTGTAAATTCAAGGTCTGTGAGTGAAGAAAATCTGACTGTAATCTAAAGTCAAAAGGCTGAAAAAAGAGAGAATAATGAGTGTCCTGAATGTGACATATTACCTTTGTGTTATTCTTCATTTGAACTGATAAGACAAAGACTTAAGGCTTCTAAACAAAAACAGAAATTTGAGGATATGTAAAATTTCATGAACTTTTTAGAAGTAGAAGATGAAGAAGGTGAACAATCATGTAGTCAATCTCACCTGATGGAAAAATCAGTGGTTTGCAATGAGGCATTGGATCACAAAGAAAGAGGTGAGGGTTCTCAAATAAATGCTTCTTCAAATATTTCACATTCATCAATTTCATCTAAAGAAGAAGAGGTTTATTTTCTTGATTATGTTGAAGAACAAAATGACATTTCTTTTGAAGTGCTTGAGAAGAATGAAGTTGTAAATTCAGAAATATTGAATGAAGTACCTGATATATCGTTTGAAAATAGTCATGAGAATTCCTTTCAAAGTTATTTTAAAGATCGGTTTGACTGTATGCAAGAAGAGTTAATTTTTGGACGGCCTTGTCATGACAAACAGGTGATTGAGTATGTTGGACTTTGTCATGTTTTTTATGATCCAGTGGCAGAATACATGGATAATTTTTTTAGATGGGGTAGTTGGTTATGTGTTTGCAACAAAGGACATACTTTTCACCATAACCTTTTGCCATTTTTTTCCTATGTTCTAATTTCGATCAACCATGAGGAAGAAACATAATTACTGCATACATTGCTTGATTGGCTTCATTGGAAGTCAGAGTTTACTTGATTGAGAATTTGTGCTCAATTAAGTAGGATAGGTAGGTATGAATAAGCTCGACATGGCGAGCATTTCTTTCAGCAGTTTTTAGTTTAGTTTCAGTTTCAAGTGTAGTTTAGTTACAGGTTAAGGTATGCAATTACAGTTGTTTTCAGTTTCTAGAGTATGGCCAGGTGACAGGTCACAATTTACAGATTGACAAGAATTTTCTTGCAGAGTGGTTTAGTTTATGGTTTAGCTCAGAGCAGGTTGAGGGTTTCAAAGAAAAATCGGGGGAAACCGAATGGATTTGGCACTAGGTATACATGGTTCTTTGCTACCTTGTAGGGAGGATAGCATCCCCAATGGAGCCAGATGTTAGCACTATGTTTGAATTTTTGAATTATGGACTTAAAAGGTTTGAAAATGATCCTATTTGATGAAATTTTGTGTAAGTTTTTTTCAGGTTATCTGGTTAGCAAGTTCTTTCATCAGGATCCATCAGATGGAGAGTGGTTTTTGATATACTGTGATAGGTTTTTCTACATATTGAAACATGCTGCAGTGGAATAAGGGTAAAGTGTGTTAATTAGCTTCGACGGTTCAGATTTATGACGAGGAAGATCAACAGTGGAAAGAGATTCCACGAAACGGGGATAGGAGGAAGGATTTAATTTTGAGATTTGTGGAGTCCGTTAAATGGATGCGATGTTGGAGGGTCGAGATCGACAAAAGGTAAGATCAACGACCATAAATCATTCTGTTCAGTGAACATTCCCAGAGAAATAAACTTTTTCAAATCACAAAATGAGTAAACATGTGAAAATATCGAACGGTGGAGATAAGAGAAGAGGTAGATCTACAGTCCAAAATGATTCTACATATTGAACTAGCACAGACAAAGTTAGGATTTTGATCCACAGAAAGTGGTAGGGGCTGCGAAGATATACGGTCGGAACAAGAGATTGGGTTGATCGACAGGTGAGAAACATTCTGCGATCAAAAGTTGCTCGAACGATCAGATGAGAAAGGATGGGAGGAATATTAAAGTTCTCGATGTTGAACGGTCTCGATGAAGGTATTTTGGAGATCGACAGTTGATGTTGATTTTCCCAAATAAATCTATGCAGGTTGATAGTGTTGAGTTTTGGTATGAAGATTTGGTGTATCAAAGGATTGGATTGCAAAGCTGAACAAATCTATAGTACAAAGTGCATGAAGAAATACAAGGGTTATGCAATATAAAAAACTATAAAAACATTTACGTAGAGATGACTCTCTCACGTATGATCTGCCTTCCTGACAGTTAAATGATTTCCCCAATTCCATTTGTGGCATACCTATAGGATAAATCATCCTCGTGTTAGCCCCATCTCCCCTGAAACCAGATATCCATCATGTGGATGGCATGTGAAATCAGAGCGATATCAAGAAAATACGAAATATAGAGCTGCAAATCTGATTGTCACAAGAAGCAAGGAAAGCGTGGCAAAAGAATTGTTCTGATATCGTCATCATAAGAATGAAAAGGAAAGAAAACATCCAGTCCATATGCCCTGAAATGTATGGTCAACTAGGTAGGGTAACAACCGAATTTTTTTCTGCAGCCAATAATGAAATGTTCAAAGTAGATAGGGCAGCATGACTAGATCTCTAGCAGGAAAGGAATCCCTTGGCTCATGTGCTCGCTTGTACTGTCACCATACTACTCGATGATGAAGTGTGCGATAATGTTGATGGGTCATTGCCATGTTTAGTTCTCCAATCCTATATAAACACCACCTTTCAAAGCCCCTAATATGCATAGGATGAGCTAGTGTAGAAGCAAAACTCAAAGTATCATTCTGTTGGAGGTTCCGAGAATCCTGAGAAATTTGCAATGGCAATATGGTTCGAGAAACTTGTCAATATAGGTGTGTTGTTGGTTGGTGATCTTGATTCCACGCTCATCTATCACCCTGGTTTTTTATACCAGGTAAACACCAACCATCGGGGAATAGATGTCCAACACTTTGAGAGATACACCTTTTTTCAGATAGCCATACCTCCAACTGTGCGACACCTGGGCTTTAATGTCCTATGGGTGTCCCTACAGAACCTCCGGACACAATCACTGCCTCCAAAGACTAGGTACGTGAGGACCATGTTTAGAAAAAACCAGTAGGTCCGAATGCTCATACTAGAGCATTAGGGGTCCAAAGTCTTCATCACCACCTTTGTGAATTCCACTTGCCAACTTTATCTGAGGTGGTGAGGAGATCCAAGATGCACCCCACCTCATTTCCTGTAGGAGAACTCACCCCATGGGAGGTGATGAGTACAAGAATGACAAGCCATGACAGAGGCTTGTTGTTTCCAGAAGCAATGATTCCCTTCTTTGAGTCCCCTCATACAACAATGTTACGCGCGGAAGGGGGAGTTGTGGAGAAGGCTGAGCACAGAAGGGACACAAACTCCCATGTTGGCTTTGAGCCCATGCATAAAGGTTCCTTTGAGCACAGAATGAACACAAAGGGAAAATACATGTTGCTAACCCAACAGACAGCCAAAGTGTTCAGGCTCAGTCAGCAACAAGCCACCAGAAGCATCATGAGACATCGTTTTCATGACCCACGAGCTCAAAACCAGAAACGTCGTGCTATCATCCAGAATGAGCACTCGCATTTGCTCCATGATGTTTGTTTAAATATATGTAAACCATGGCAGAAGTACCATACTCTAGTTGTTAATGTTTTGATTATGACTGTAAGAAGTTTCAGGTCGTATTTTGAGGATTAGCCTTGGGGATCTAAAATGATATAAAAAGATCCCCGCTGAGGGAGACAGGGGGTTTTTTCAAGAGAAGAGAGGCTCTTCATTGTAATAGGTTCCAAGTTTTCAATATATGAATGAATGTTGCAGAGGAGGAACGTTAAACATTTCATGGCAGAGATTCATGTGCCATCTTTTTCTTCAATAAGTGATTTATTTATTTAACTATTTATCCTGTTTTCCACTCCATTTTATATTTGCTTTCATGTTTGGGAATTAGTGTATATGGGCCATAATTCATCTTGGATGCTCTAGGTTTGTTGTTTAAGCATTTTCAAACATTTTATTCTAAAGTCTTGCAGAATTCGCCTTAGTTAGGTGCTATGTTTGATGGGTTGTCTCCTTTTGTTCGCTAAATCAATCTGCTAATACCTCCAGATTGATAAAAGGGTGTCTACCTTGCCTTTGTTCATAAACCTTCAAAATTCCTACCACCTACAACTTATTTCAGATCTGAGTATTGAATCCATTTCCCGATGGTCTCCTCCATTATTGTCCCACCAAACTTTATAAAAACAAACTTGTTCTATTTAGAAATATGACCTATTGACTATCTTTGATTGAATATATTGAGTATGAAAACTTTGTAAATAGTGAGAGATCCCTCTCTAACTATATTAGGTCAGAAATACAGTCTAAAGTGGTTCTGATGTTACCTCGAGATTTACCTTTCATGACCTGGGTACATTATGGGTGTTAACAGGTCGGGTAATCTTGATTTATAGTTCTCCACATTAAAATGGATTAGGTTGGCGTTATCTATGTCTAATAACCCCAAAGTTGTTAATGGGTTTTTATGCTGTGTCAGAAAACTTTGCAATACTTCAAGGGTAGACATCGCACAAGGTGCCTGAGCTAAATCTTCAATGACATTATAGAATTGTGCATCTCGGGCATTGAGATTAAAAATATCCAACCTAAGGGTACTCTTAGGCGGTTGTAAAATTAAATAAAGATTAGGTTTCTCGATGATGAGAGGGCCATTAGACGAAGATGGAGGGGAACTAGTAGAAGGAACTTTCTCGGAAGAAGGATTTTTGTCCTTCTTCTCTACTGGTTTGTCGTATGAATGACTATGAGCATTTAAATTTTTGGTGTCTGAGGACATCATTATGATTTCTTCTATATAACTAGAGGTCCTTTGATTAGACATATGATCTATCGGTTGTTTCTCATATGGAAATGGATCAGTAAGCACTGCTAGTGTGGGGTTACTCTTAAAAAATTTACTAATCTCTTCACGATGAGGGCACTCCTTCATGAAGTGATCGCCACCACATAACAGGCAGGGGTACTTGGCCTTTCTCTTTCCTTTATTATCATTCTTCGTGGACGCAACCTTAGGATTCTCCTATTGGTTTCCAAGATTTTTATTTTTACCTTTACCTTTTTTCTTGTTATCGGGAGTCTGCGTGCTTTGGATGGAATTCACCTCGACAAAAACCATAGGAGAGAAAGGAGTACTAGCATAAGGACTTTGTTACTTGTAAGGCTTGGATTATGGTGAGGGTTGGATTGATCCAACAACCCCATCAACAGGAGTCTTTGTGGGTGGCTTAGCAAGGTCCATGCTGGGATGAGGAGCTTGAGGAATTAGGTCATACAAAGTTCTGGATTGGGAATATACCAAATCTAGACTCTGAGCACGACTGGTAGCCTACTCTTTGGTAACAACACCACCCATAGCCACATCTCGAGCAATGGGAGGGAACAAGGATTTCATGAACCGATCAGCTAATAGTCGATCCGGGATGGGAGCTTTTATAAGTCATATTCGCCTTCTCCACTCATGGATATGGTATGATATGTGTGTGGAGGTATTTTGATAGAGTGAGGTAAAAAGGTCCATACCCATTTCATAATGAATAGGTATCTGAAAGTGTGTGAGAAAAATGGTTTCCAATGAGCTAAAATCTACAAACGAATGTTGTGTAAGTTCAATATACCACTTTACAGCTGTACCGGTCAAAGCCTACTGAAAGAGTCTCACATGAATAGAGTCATCCATCAAGAAGTTCAAAGAACACCATAGATGAAAAGTCAAGACATTATTTTTTGGATCATCTCCCTACTTCCCATCAAAATTTGGAATGTCTGACGGAACTTGATTGGAATTGAAGGCGACGAAGGGTTGTGCTGAATGGGATCATTTATCAACTTGGAAAAATTGAGCAAGTCCAAATTTTCCAAGAATGGAAGTTGTTGATTAGATTAGACATACCGGTAGTATTGATAAGGCATATGCACACCAGGAGGACCATTGGTGGACTAATACACTTGCTGTTGGGTTGGTATATGGGTGGATGATCCTCCTGAATATCCTCTTGAAGGGGGAGGACCTCCAGGAGGAGGGACACCTAGAGGTCGTGGGCCTCTGGGTGGTGGTCCTCTCGATGGGGGTCCTCCATAAGGTGGACCTCTGCTAGGTGGGCCTCCACCTGGTGGCCCTCCAAAAACTCCACCAGTATGAATAGGCATTCCTCCCATTACTGGCATGTAGGACAAATTAGGTTGCCCCCACTGCATAAACGTATTTCTAGGGTAAGGGATCCTAGGATACATAGTTCTTGTAGATGTAGGTGGATATTTTATATTTCCTACAGGTAGTTGATTCCCTGGGTAACCATAACCCCAAGAAGGTTGGTTGACTATAGGTTGTGCCCCTAAGGGCTAACCTGAACTTTATGGAGAGTTTAGCATATTGGTGTTGGTGGGACGAACAACCACTGCAGGTTTTCCTACAATAGAAGTATATCTAGAACTAGTAGAAACTTTGCTAACAAATAACGTAACTCACACTGAGGGTTGACCCCCGACATTGGAATGTACTGATACCACTTGAGCTGAGGATTTACCCCCAGCTACAAAGGGTATGGGAGGAATAGAAACAGACGTAGGATTTGAAACTATAGGGTTGGAGGTTTGACCTGTATTATGAGGAATCACACCACAAGGTGGAATATCATCAATAGGATCCAAAGTATCGACAAGTGTACGATATCCAGAAGGCCAAGGATCCGAAAGACAAGGTAAAATAGGTTCTTTGTGAGGTACGAGTGAGGGAATAATTATTTCTACTCTCTCTTGAAAATTTCGAGTGTAATCAAGAGATGCTTGGATCCTTGTATACTCATTTTCACCCGATGGAGGGTTCTCAAAAGAAGGTTTAGTAACCCCTAATTTGGAAAGGGATTGAACCATATAATTTATCCAAAAAGGACCATTAGGGCCATATTCTATTTCAACAAGACTATTAGCACGACCTTCCATCGGGGAATGAAAGGAAGTGTCAGTTGTAGGAGGATACTCGACCAAGTGATTAACGTAAGCAGTGAATTGTTCTTCAATTTCCACAACTGGGCTTCCTTTCACATGGGATTCAGTTGCAGCTCCTTGATCTACAGATTCCATTGGTCTCTCCCCTAGGACAGGTGGAAAGTTGGGTGGTAAGCCCTGGTTTCTTCTGGATCATCTCAACTGAAACTCAACCAGATTGTAAGGTCACTAAAACATAACCTAGGGTTTCAAAACTAGAAAAATCACACAAAAATTCCCCTACACAAACTACAGGCCACAAGCAAACTTAAGTGACAAGAGGGGATGAACAAGCTAGTTTCTCACTAGGATTTTCATGTTTTTTTAAATCGTTATATACCGCAAGGTCCAACAGTAAAACAAGATGAGGAGGATCAACCATCCCTCACTTGAATACCCGATTACCTCGACAACACATGTGTATTAATCTCCCCGAGTGTTGTTGTCGGTGTATTGCGCCAATAAGATGACCAAAAGGGATTTTCTCAGATGGTCTCAGGAATCCTAGAAGGGCCTCCTGATATACACAAGGTATGTGGGAGTTAAAATTCGTAGTAGTGCTATCTAATGCACAACCGTTCACAAGGGGCCTTCCGATATACAATCGATTACATGAAGCACCTTTCGATATACCTCAAGGGTACCTGAAATATGGTATGTGGAAGAACCACGTAGGTATCGGCTTGCAGTGTAGGCAATAAACCACAACTCCTATGTTTTACGATGCTGAAACACATCTCTAACCTATCACTCAAGTTACTAATATTTTTAGCTGATAGCCACTGTTAATTTTAAGTTGAACGGTTAGGTGAATGCATGGAGTTATGACAGAAAAGTAAAACCATGCAATTATGATATGGAAATTTTTTCACTTTACCATTAAAAACATGCCTACTTATGGGAAGGAGAGAGTATTTTCTTTTTCAATTTCGTTTAAAAACCAAAAATTTCCCAAACAGTCTAACTAAACAAATATTTCCGAGAATACAAACAAGCAACACACTTTTAATTTGATCTTTGAAAGCAAGAAAATGAGGCGAGATCTCTTTTCCTAAAAAGAAAGACAAAATTACTCAAAGGCACACTAAATACTTTTTCAGTTTTCTTCAAAAAATGGAAAGATCTAACTTAAAACTATGATATTTTTTATTTTGATGAGACAAGAGTGTAAAAAAAAAGATGGATATGGATATCTGAAAGCTTATGAGGCTAGTTAGAGATTCATTGAATTCGTCTTCAAAAAGAATTCTAATCAAATATCAACAAATTTTTTTCTTTTTAATAGCAAAAAACATTATAGGAAATTTGGGGTCTAAAATGGGCCTTATAAGAAAACGTGCCAACAATAAGTTCTTGTGAGTTGGAATTCAAGAACCAATAGAATTCCAATAAAATGAGTNTCGAGAGAGCTTGTTGGATGCAAAATTTGATTCCTCATCCAATGAGTACCCACACTGCATACTTTTGATGGACCTTGCTACCCCAAAAACAAGAAATACCTGAAAAATGCATCACATTGTTTCAGGTATTTCTTATTTTTGGGGTAGCAGGGTCCATCAAAAGTATGCAGTGTGGGTACTCCTTAGATGCAGAATCAAATTCCGCATCCAATGAGCTCTCTTGATCGAAATTTGAGAAAAAACATAGGGAGATATGTCGAAAATACAAACACAAAAAGTAGTTTTTTTCTTTTTTCCTCCAAAATTAATAAATATTATTTTATTATTTTAACTATTATTTAATTATTTTCCTTAGGAGGCCCATTTTAGACCTCAAAATTCCTCTAATGAATTCCTTCATAAACTTAACAAAACATGAAAGAAAAAACCAACAAGCAAGTCTTCCTCTTCAGTCTTATCAAGCAGCAAGAAGAGATACAACTGAGCTGAACTTCCAAGTACTCCTTTCTAAAATGAAAAAACCAAGCATACAAGTAATCAAAATGATGAGTGTAATCTAGCTTTTTAAATTCAACAAAACAAGCATTTACCACATCCATATTTTGAATCTAACTACTTAGATATCTGCAAATAAGCCTAAACACATACAAAAGAGAAAGAAAAAATCCCAAAGTTTTGAAATGACAAGCAAGTAGAAGATCTACCTGGCACCGCTTCTTGAGGGTTGGTGATAGAGTGGTTCTGGATTAGCACCGCTTCCTAATAACTGAACATAGGAGGTGGCACCTCTTATTAGTAACTAAACACAGGCGATGGCACTGCTTATTTCCCACTTTGCATGCACAGTGTCCTGTAGAAATACAAAACAAAACAATGGAGAGAAAAGGAAAGTTAGCTACTGTAATAATGGCATTAAAATCATGAATTAACAAGAATATGAAGTATAGAAGGAAGAATGACTTAGATTTGAACAAATCTAACTATACCAAACCAATATCTCACTAGATCAACTAGTAGATTTGATCAACTGAAACAAGATCTCACTAGATCAGCTAGTAGATCCGACCAATGAAATATTGGAGCTTGGATTCCAGACAAGAGTTTGAATACCAAGGAAGATCAGATGCACTGGAAACTCTTCCCTTGTGGAGTCGCCAGATTTGTTGCTAGGAAAAATGTACCTCTTGCAAAGAAGATTTGTTCCTCTAGTCTTAATGGTTCAGATCTAGAACAAATGAGTTACAACAGAGATGGAAGACTTCCCCTAGAAGTTGTGGAGATATGGAATGAGTCTTTTGATGGTATGATTTAGCTATTTCCTAAGGTGATAGCTCTTCACAGATGTACCTGCAAGATCACATGAAACAAGCAAACAAGATCAAAAGCACCAGAATATAATCCACAATTCGATGTCAGTGACTAAGGAATCCAACAATAAAATACATGATTACAACATAACATATTTTATGGGAAAGGAAACAACTTTGCATTAAATATGAAGAGGAAGTTTACAACCTTTGCTTTAGTGTTGATATGCTCCTTCACATGCCAATGCCTTGTCCCCAAAAGCTCCAACTTGCTCCTTCTATGCTCAGCCTACTGATTTGGCCAGAGTGTCAAAGCAACAACATAACTTTGCTCTCTCTCAACCATGGGGTATGATCCTGCTTTTATAGGCCTTGGGAAGATAAGAATGGTTGAGTAAATGGTGGGTGAGGTGGATAGGAGATCCCAAAAGGATGGATCTCTAGTATAAGTGGTCCTTAGGAGTAGGGATAAGAGTGCCATGAAGTCTTCCTTTGAGAAGCTGCATGGAAACCTCTCTTTTTCCATTTTTACCAAGGGAACCGCTTCTCCTCCACTATGATAGAGCGGTGATAGGGTAGAAATGTACCTTCAACAAGAGGAAAAGGAGGTGGAACCGCATACTATCAAGAGAATGTAGGCATTACTGAAGAAGGTAACACCTCTTGACTTAAGGGCAGAAGTGGTGCTTGACTTTTATATGTAAGATTGAAGTCTGGGCCAATATTTTCACTTCACAACTTGGGATTCAGGGAAATAACTGATGTTTGGTACCTCATCACATGATGATGACAAGATTTATGTGTAACAAAGAGCAGCTATAGGTGGTAGCTAGGATTATCCATCCAGCTCGATGGGACCAATGCCACATCATTGTTATCGTTGTGGGAATTTGTGCCATGCTCCCATGCAGGAGCATGCCACAGAGAGCTACCTACACCAAGTTAGTTATTGTTTTATTTAATGTTCAAGTATTGATTATACATTATGAAATCTCATAAATTCTAATAAATTTAACTTAGAATCATATGTTGATGACTTGATTTGTTTTAATGTACAGCTATTCAGTGTTTAGTCTCCAACACCTGGGTGGGAGGACATTGGTTCCTTCAACCTAGATGGAGCCATGGAAACTGCAGAGGACATCATAGAACCATATGCACAGGTAGTTTTCTTTCAATAATTAAATTTAATGTTAGTAGTTAATCTTGTCATCCAATGTAGTTAATATTTAGTAATTGAATCTAAATATTTTTGTGTTTGCACAGGTGTCTGAGGAGTGAGTGACCAGTAATCCTTACTGGGGATCAGCAAATCCCCTCATTAGTAGGTATCATGTAATAAAGTATAAATTTAATTTTAGTTTTGATGTCTTAGCTTTGTATATTTATATTTTTTATGTACTAATATACGATGCCATGAATATGTATGCAGGTATGAGTACATAGGAACGTCGATGTCACTCTCTCTCCATCGACTACCTTTTTCCCACCATATATGCCAGGTGTATCCCTTGGCATACACGTCCCTTTCCCTGCATCCCTCCCCACCCTATTCCATCCATCCCTTTCCTCCCATCCAACTCCCACTTCTTCGTCACAATCTTCGCTCACTCCCCCCTACCCCCCCCCCCCCCCCCCCCCC
>LPNX010687983.1:118889-150438 GCA_001517045.1 Pseudotsuga menziesii
GCCCCCTCCCACATATTCCCCCACCAACCTTGTTTCCTCTTCCAGGGTTGACCATTCCATTCTAGAGCTAGTTGGGGTTTACCGTCGTACATCACCACTTTGCCCACTCCATTCCACGCCCTCTCTCACCGTGCCCCATATTTTTGTATCCAACGTCTATGTGGCTACATTCTATGCTATGCCATACACCCTAGCATCAGAGCATGTTTTCCATCCCACTTCTCCACCTGCCACCCCTGAGGACCAGTCGATTGCTACACCTGCAACCCCTGAGGGCTAGCCGACTGCTCCACCTTCAAGCCCCCGAGACTAGCCTGTTGTGTTCATGGTGAGATTGATTAGTTTATGAAAATATCATACAATATTAATGAAAATTAACATAGGCAGTAAATTGTATGAGTTATCTTACTGTTTAAAGGTTGTAGGGTGGCATTGTTGAGAGACTTGGATAACGGAGGAGGGTAGCCTGCTCACCACTTACGGTATCGTCAGAGGTGAGCTATTTAAGATTTGAAAACTTAATTTTTAATTTTAAATTATGTTTTATACTTTTATAATTTCCTGTACGATTTGAGATTTGGTTTTTGTCGTTTCAGAGCCCAAGGGGAGGTGGTCGAAGCGACTAGAAGAACCAAGCTTCCTCTAGCTCAAAGAAGATGAAGATCAATTTTGGAGGTGCACCTGGGAGCTTTGAGGGTGGGCAGGAGGATTAAGAGACCCTCCTATGTACACTAGCCATGATATGGCATTTTGGCATGAGTTGCCATATTTTGTATAGGGAACGAGTTGCCATTGTATAGACATTGGGAACGATGTTCCATTTTTCACTACCACTGTATATGATTGGAAATTTGTGTATATGAATATATCATTTTGAACTTATTTATATTACTTTTCCTTTGATTACATATTTGCATACATTATGTTGAATGCAGTAGTAGATTGCAGTTGATGTTCTTGCAATACTTATTGTTGACGAAGCAATAAAGTCTGTATGTTCACAATAAAATGCATAAAAATTTTAAGACTGTAGGTTAATTAACAAAAAAAATAAACTGTTGGGAAAAATATCGTATTAAATAATTCACCTAATATTTAATTATCAATTGGGGTTTGTAGGCTTAGATTTGACACAAAATATATGTGAAGGTAGAAGGGTTCTTATGGTGTCGCGAGAATATTTTAACAAACAAAAGATCGAAACATATTCCAAAATGAAAAACCTTGTCAAACTCTAAATAATTTCAACTATTAAAGTAATTGAACCAAGACAGAGTACTAGACCAAAGTGGTATCAAATTATACTACTCTACTCTATAAACAATTACTATAAGATAAAAATATAGACAATGTTATCCTATGACAATAAACTGTTTTCTATGAGAAGATATATTTTACTACTAAACAGCTTTAAAGATGAATTATAAAAAATTACAACAACTAGATATGCTTCTAAGACGAACTAGATATGAAACTATTGAATGTACATAATAATTTAACCTAAACCATTTAGTTCCACACTCCTTGGTTATTTTGAGGATAAGAATTCAATGTAATTGGAATAGGAGCAGAAGAAGTGTCAAAGTGACTTTCGAAGGAGGTGAAGAAACTAAATGGAATCAAGTCTAATTTAACCTCTACAAAAATGTATAGACTAAGAAATGTCCAATTGCAAGAGATAGTAAACATGATGATTTATTTCATAGGTAACTAACTCCTAACTTGCAAAATATAGAACAAGACTACAAGAAGGTAGACCTAACTTATAAAGAAGTAGAAAAATTAATAAAGAGAAGCAAGTAGAAAACTTAATAAATATGATTTTAAATCCTATTCTATAGTTTTTGTTTGTAACTGTCTAGCTAGAAGGAACAAATCCTACTTTTTATGAACTATGTACATAGTTTCCTAACATTAACATATCTAACCCTAGACTACATAAAAGAGTGAAATCAATCCAAGTTAAAGGTATACTTGCAAAGCAATATAATAAACCAAAATGCATGACATAATTCTAAACATAGGACGACAAGAAGGAAGAAATAAGAATAAAATCTAATAAGTATTTTAAACAGTCTAACGTGAGACTGTAAGAAGGGACACAACCATTATCTAACTACCACTTATCAAAACATAATCGAAAAACTAAAGAAACATGCTTAAAACAGATTAAAAACGTTAAGGGTTGAATGAAAGGATGGATAACAGACTTGAACAAATATCTAGATGACAGACATAATAGGATGTCTGAATGATAGTCTGCACATAAAAAACACTAAAATGTCAAGGAATAATTAATCTAAATGATTTTTAGGTCAGTTGATCCATGCATATGATAACAAAGTGTATATGAGAAAGAATTAAATCTACTCGGTGATCAAATTTCATAGCAGAATAATCTAAACTAATTCATAATTTAAAAAGGGAAATTGTTATTCATTGCATCATTGAACAAACTAAAATATAATTAAACAAATTCATGACAAAACAGAATTAAATAAAGTTGAACCTACTATAACTTGATCCTATAATATCAAAGCAGTGTATTCTACCAACATAACACCAAGCAATAAACTGGAAAGACTTGAAAAGGAAATTGAAAACTAATTTATGCGCAACGGGTTGCTTAACTCATGAAAGGAAACTACATTAACAGTATAATATCAAAGTGTAAGCTACAAGAAACAAATAACATGAACAATTTCAGTAACTAAATTGCATAAACAAATTACAAATAAAAGTATGCTAATTGCAAAAAGAAGGAATAACGAAAATACACAGGAATGGAAATCTTTGGTTGACGGGGGGTTGTTGTAAAGGAAAGTTTCCTATGGCTACGGTCTAAGAGGCCATCAACGTACTAGGGTTGAAAGGTGGATGTATAATGTTCAACAAGCATATATAAGAAAGTTTCAGATATTAGAATGGTTCATACCTTGACAAACGAAGGTTGATCCAAGCAGCCCTTCAATCCTGTTCTTGCTCCTCTCACTCCTCTTTCTCCAAGAGACCTGCAAAACAAATTATTCCTCAAACCAACATGACCACATATAAATTAATGATAATCAAAGAAACATGAAATAATAATTTTATTAACATCAACATCTGATCATAAACATATATTCAATCACACATTGAACAATGATTTGGGAAGAAGAAAAACATCACATATTTATTAATCTTGAAAACAAGTACAAATATACCTTCTCTTCAAGTTCGGCACCTCACGAAACCTTGATCTGGTTCTGTTGCTTCTCTTCTCCAAGAAACTCAGCCTCCAAGCTCTGCAACACAAGGATAATGCTTCTAGGGCAAAGGTGTGGGCAAAGAAAGATCCAATTCCTCTAGCATAACAATGAAAAGATTCAAATATCCTCTCATGGACCTCCCTACCTCTATTTATATGCTTAAGGAAGAGTTAGGGGTGAATACAAAGTAGTTACAACTGAAGGAGTCAGTTGCATAACTACCCAAACTACTCAAAATTCAAAAGACATGTTTTTTTACATTTTTAGGAGGTGTACGTGGGTTGCAAAGACAATAGTCACATACACAAGGAGGTATACATGGGTTTCAATCCATAAAGTTGTGTATATAAGGTGTACGCAACTATTATATATAGCAACTCGCATACGTATGCGAGTTTGCTTTAAGGAGACTCGCATACACATCAAAAAAGTCATTTTTAGGGCATTTGTGGGCATTTTTATATTTTGGTGCCTTCTGAAAAGTTTTATCTAACTAAAATATATTTCCAATGGCATAGAGATGATGTCAAATGGAGTTACATAACTCAATATATGATTCCTCCACTTTAGGTGTTTTTTCAATGACTTTCAGTGACTTTTCATGAAGTGTCGTCATGGAAGTGTCGACATGCGATGAAAACATAGGAAAGCGATCACAGGAAGAGATGTGTCATTTTGAGCTATAACAGATGCCCCCTAATGTATGAGGTTATAGGGGAAGATGATAGCCAACATGCATTATAAAGGAAACAGCTGAGTATGGAGAGAGCAGAGAATCCAAGATCAAAAGGCTCGAACAAAGGTGCCTGAAATAAAGATAAATGTGAGACAAAACTAATATTTGGGACATACAAGTACATATACAAAACATCGCCATAAAGATACAGGTGGATCCAACATATGTATAACTGATGAAACTATCATGGTCGCTCAATATGCAAAAGGGTGCCATATCAAATCTAAAGGAGTCATGGCAACAAATGAACAAGGTGGATCCATGCTCAACAATCGATCATAACCACAAGAATACAAGGTGGATCTATGTCTTAGCAAAATGTCATATAAAATATAAGAAGGTCTTGTGCAACTTGGGCAATATCAAAATGACGATGCTATTGTCGGCCCAAGGTCTTCAATCCAAACCTCCCAAAAAAGATACAAATCCTAACCATGCGAATAAAAGAGTTGAAGTCAAACATGGAGGAAACTGTTTGATTACTGGTCAATAATGAAAACCATTAACAAACGCGAGGGAAACCACCATTAATGAAAATGGTCCCCAAGATACCTAGTACATTCTAACAAGTGTGAATACAAGGACTTGAAGTCGAACACTTGAAGAATCCATCGAGTATGAGACATTAAGGTATTCCCACTACCCAATATCGAGGTAAATTGCCACTGATGACTACAATCCCCAAGGTACTGTCATAAAACTCTAAATATCATTCCCAGAGCAAGATGTGTTGCATTCGATAGGAAGAGATCCATTGGAAGGAAGGCATTAAGGCATCCTTCATCATCCAACACGAGGTAAGTCAAAGACTAATTGGATCTGGAATTGGTACTGAATTTCACGATAAGGACCACCGAAGACATGATGTAATGAACTGGTACCAGGGAATGGCCGACACAAAAGGTCAAGGCAACTGCAGAATGGCCGACAAAGGTTTAATCCTTGAACAGTGAGCACAACAGAAAAAGTTACTTAGGCAGATTTTGACACAAAATAACCAACGACACAAATCTGCAATGTAGAATACATTGACAGATTCCCCATATAATTGGAAAAGAAACCAATTGGAGTAGTAAAAAACTATGAATCGGGATAAGATAAAAAAAAAAACTAGGACCCAACTGTTGATAGACTCAAAATTGGTGCTTTGTTCAAGGAAACAAGACTTGCTGCCATGATGTAAAAAACATGTGAATGAACTTCCCTTCCCCTCTTTCTTGTAAAGGCTTAACGAGTCCAAGAAAGCAAACTCGGGACCATCTTCATTTTTGGGAAGCTTGAAGAAAAGATAGAAGAATGCTTGATAAAGCATTGATTCGTGGATTTTACGAGCCTGAACTAGTACATGCTCGACAGTGTTTTCATAGTTTAGAGAGTCTGAAAACTCCAAAGAAGACTCTAGGGGGGTGTTTTTTCATACAATTTAGTCTCATGAGGCCAAAAAAGTATAAAACATACCAAAGAAGAACTCTCTTAGCTTTCAAAGAAGTAAGGCGCACCTTTTTCATATTTAGTTAGGAAGGTCCGAA
The DNA here is from genome assembly GCA_001517045.1 of Pseudotsuga menziesii. Classification (NCBI taxonomy): domain Eukaryota; kingdom Viridiplantae; phylum Streptophyta; class Pinopsida; order Pinales; family Pinaceae; genus Pseudotsuga; species Pseudotsuga menziesii. The sequence continues at coordinate 124,403 of LPNX010687983.1, forward strand.
AAAGGTTAAATTACCACCTACCCAACGCTCCTTCAAAATCAGCATATAGCCTGAGTTTTACGAGTGTGAAGGAAGGCAATATCACTCGGAAAGATCCATTTGATTACGAGAAACGGGACTTACAACAATAAAAACGATGCTTTGTTCTTTAGGGTTTAACGAGCATGACAAAAGACATAAAGTACACTCAAAATATTTTTCATGTTTTGGTCCAGAGCATGAAAAAGAGAAAACTAATCTCATACCAAAGGTTCCTTTTTCATAAATTTAGTCCCTCAGGCCCGGAAAAGTGATAAGCCTATACCTGAGAATAGTCTTCTCAATTTTGAAGAAAAGAGAGTGTTCCTTTCTCGTATTATTCCACATGGTCCGAGAAAGAGATAACCTACCACCAATGTGGATTCCCATTCACATATTCTTAACAAGACTGAACGGACAAGTTTACTCGAAAGTCAAGTCTATTTTGAGGAGTCAGACCTGGGCCTAAAGAAACTCAATATCTTTCTCGTGAAGTTTTAAGGATTCCGAAAAATTCAACTCGTGGCCTCCTTACTATTTTTAACGAGCTCAAAGGAGAGCAAAAAGAATGCTCTAAATGCGAGGAGACAAGCGTCATAGACATGCAAAACTAGTTCCAAGCACGAGGAACAAACCTATGCATAATGCAAGGAACAAGAGCAAGGTAAAGACACTCGGGGAATGTCTCCTCAAGGAAAAGGGTGTCAAGTTGCAAAGGAAAAATGATACAAGGCTTAGCAATGATGAGAACAAAGATGAGGGCTTATACAATGATCTAAAAGCATGGAAGTCGGCATCAGGCTCATAAGTGTGAGCAGGGAACATGCAAATGCAATTACAACTTGAACAACAAGGCGAGGCCAGTAAACAGTTGTGAATCCAACTACAAATCCTGTCACCAAGAAACAACAACATCAGGATCGTATTCAGAAGAAACGATCCAATGCAGGTCACTTTGGCAAAAACACATGTGACTTTGCCATCTTCTATAAAAGGTAAAGTCAAGGTAGAATAAACTGAATAAGATTCTATAGTACCAAGGCTCGAGGGTTTATAATCAGTAAGATCAACCTCAGAAGGAGAGCAAAAATCAACAAGGGAGATAGACTCTGCAGGAACAAAATCAATATCGTGGGAGTTGAAAAATTCATAAGAAAAATCAAACTCATCAGGATCACTGACTTGCTGTTCAAAGGAAGAGTCAAGAGACTCAACAAGACCAACATAATAAGAAAGTTCATGATTACTAGGAAAATCAGGGTTAGACTTAGTCACAACTGAACCAACATCCAAAAGAAGGTCAGACTGTATCAAAGACTCCAAGAATATCTCATCTGAAGGAAGGAGATCATCTGAGATAGGAAACATGTCTAAACTTTCAAATAGATCGACAGAGTGGAGATTAGGCCCCACAGTCTGTATAGGCTGACTCACCTGGTCAACTGCTGGGACCAAGTCCCGAGAAGTTAAGCATGAAAATAGAGGCTGCTTCTTAATAGCAATTGAACGCAAAGGACATGAGGCCACATAGCTCACCTATGGCGGGGTAGTGTCTATAGAAGCACTGGGAATTGATAAAGGAAAGACCTGGTCTCTAGTTGGGTCAGGATATGGATCAAGAAAATCCAACTGATCAATAGTGACAATTTATTCTCCATGATTAAAGTACATCACACGAAAGAATGTTGACACCACAACTTGCATGGCATAGACATAATCATGTCCAAGGAGCATATTGAAGTCCAAGGGGTCTTTTATCACCATGAAGTCAACTAAGACGGTCTTCCCACCCAAAGTAACAAGTGTTTGAGAAAGAATTCCCAAGGCTATACAAGTTCTTCTATCAAACGCTAGTAACTAACTAGCAGTCGACACAAGGCTAGGAGATCCCATGCCTTGCCAAGCACGAGCAGACAAGATACTAATTGAGGCTCCTTCATCAACAATACAATGAGCAATCATGTATTCTTCAACTTTGACCTTTATCTGGAAAGGTGCATTAGAAGGAAGGCGCGGCTCAATTAGGCTATCCCAATCAAAGGAAGCAATCCGAGAGCTTGGTGGGGATTGATCTGAAGCGAGTTCAGTGCCCCCTTGTTCAGTATGTTCTGAAATGGTAGTGAAGAAAATGTGACTAGCAGACACTTCACTCTCCAAAGGAAGAGTGGTATTGATCGACAATGGAACTGATTCAACCGCTTCGTGAAAGTCACTCTTTGAAGGGAGAGTGGGATTGACCAAAGGTGACATTGGTTCAATCACATCAGGATCACTATCCAAAAGAAGAGTGGGATTGACCAAATATGAGATTGGTTCAACCACTTGATCAACCAAAGGTTGAGTAGTTTGTTGAGAAACTATATGTTGTTTAGGAGAAGGAAATTATTGAGTCTCGGACCACACTCTTTGCACCTCTATGATAGCAGGGCACTAGTGAGTAAGATGATCTCCCTCGCATAGCTTACAAGGGAACTTAAGTTTTCACTTTGAACGACCAGTTTTCTCAACAGTGTCAACATGACTAGCAGTGGCTGACTTTTTTCTCTCAACATGATCTATAGAGGGTGAGAGTTTGCCCCTAGCATGACCACCAGAGGCTAGGTAACTGGGTCCAACCTGACTAAGAGAGGTTGGTTGTTAAAAATCTTCAGAATGTTAAAAAATGGGATGACCATGAAACCAAACTCTTCACACCTATGCAATAAAAGGGCATTTATAAGTAAGGTGGTCTCCCTCACAAAGCTTACAAGGAAACTTGGGCTTGTGTTTTGAGCAGTTAGTCTTTTCAACAATGTCAACATGACTCGCAGTGGCTGACAAATTGTCTTTAGCATGAACCACATAGGCTGAGAGAATGCCCCCAGCATGACTTGTAGAGGCTGAGAGACTGGGTCCAACATGACTTGCAGAGGTTGGAAGGGCACTACCAACATGAACAACAGAGGCTGAATGGTTAGGATCAACATGCTTTGCAGTAGTTGAGTGTGTGCCCCCAGCATGAACCATAGAGGTTGGGTGGATGGATCCAACATGAATTGCAAAGGTTGGATGGGGAGGTTCAACTTGAACATCAGAGGTTGAACGGGTGCCCTCAACATGAACTACAGAGGCTGAGTGACTAGTCTATCCAATGTGACTTGGAAAGGTCTAAAGGATCCCACCAACATGATCAATAGAGGCTGGATGGTGAAGATCAACTTGACTTGTAGAGGTTGAACGGGTGCCCCCTTTCTTATGTGCCATCTTCCTATTCCTTTTTCTTTTACTCCTTTTAGACTGTCGATTACTAGTATCAGTACTTTCACCGCATGAGGTAGAAGGAGGAGGAGAATCAACCACAGGTGAAGGGGAAGTAGTGTTTTGATGCCTTTGATGTAAGGAGCTTACTTGAGAAGCACCAGGAACATTTAGGACAGTTAGAGTGGAAAACAACCACACCGGTATCCCTAGGGTGAATCCAGATAGATTCAGGGTGGCCATCAAGGGAACACCAACATTCCCTGTAAGAGGAATAGTACAACGAGTTCCTAGCATGGGGATCTCTTGGTTGGTCATCAAAGGGGTGTTAGCCATAGTTTCAAGCAAGGAGACAAAGTATGAGATTGAAAGGCAACCAAAATTATAAAGCACACACCTAAAGGCACACAAAGTATAGACAAACCACATAGCATACACTAAAAAATTCCTAAAGCCAAACAGACAAACAGGTATAAGATACGCTTTCTAAAAGAAATATGAGAGACAGTTACTTGGCGTCCGTGTAGATGTTCTTAGGCACAAGTGAAGGAATCACCCACCGCCCTCCCACACCTTCTACCGGGGTTACGTTCCAAGCCCGTCCAAGGTCAACCAGAAATAGCCTTTCGATGTACCTGTGTATGAACCCTAGAGGTCAAAGAGAGTAAAGGCTACCTTAACTATATTGATAGTCTAGGGGGACAGTCGCAAGCCTGGTTCATGCACATGGGTAGGGTAGCAAAGCCCGAAAACTTGTCTAAGACAGAATCCCCATATGCGCAAAAACCTTGGTCTACGCTTTGACAAGGAATCAGAGGGTTATCTCCTCAGTCCAAGCCTCCACGCGGCCTCATGCTTAACTCCCGTTTGAGAGGAGATTCCCAGATACAATCAACATAGAAGAGGATTTACCTAGTGATTGGCCAACTACGTCTGAATTTTAACCCTTGTGGGGAGTTTAAACTCTCTATCCCACAAGTATAGCCTAAGCTATTTGGTGCATGACCCTATAAAACAAAAATTACTAATAAATTTCAAATTATATCGTTTATTTTAAGGGTTTTTTTTAGTCATAGGGTAAATGGCGTGAAACTTATGAGCTGTTTTGACTCAAAGTTGAAACAAAATGACTAAACAAAGAGAAATGAAATGCAAAAAGAAAAAACTATTCTCTTCTTCTTTTTCAAATAGAAACTTGAAAGCCACAAAAGAACAAATTCTTTTTATTTTTTATTTTCAATAACAACGATATGCCATGCAATCTAGACTAAAAAACTAATATACATGAATATAAAGAAAACATGTGTTTTTTTCAATTTTTCTTTTATAAATGCAAAAGAAAAACAGCCTATCAACTAATGCAAGCAAGTAATGTAAGCAAAGCAAATAGACAACTACTCTACACCCCACAAACAAACCCTAGGTTTTCCTAAAGTTGGATATCAACCTCTCTTGAAAGGAAGGCTCACAAAGGTAAACAAGCCAAAGGTAAACAAGCCAACAACTTTGGAATGAAGAGACTGAGCAATAAGACTGACATAAACAAAGGTCAAGAAGTTCCAAGTATCAATCTAAACCTACAAACAGAGGTTGCTCAGTACCTTGTCCAACAAGGTCAAGCCAAATAAGGAGGTGGGGGGGAAAGCAGTAAAAACAAGTTCAAAGACTTGAAAGAGACTTACAAGATAGACAAAGAGAACCTAACAGAGATAAAACAACCTCTCAGGAGTCATGCACATGGAGAGGACCCTTGAAGACCCTACAAACAGTCCTCAAATCACCCAAAAACCCTAAAAAATGATGAAAGAACACAAATTTAGGTGCATACGCGGGTTTCCTTAAGGCAGGTCGCATATGACATGTAGCTTGCAGGTAGTGCAAGTCACGTATACAACATAGACACACCACTATTTATCCTAACACTTGCGTATGGATGACAAGAGGCACAAAAAGGGTCAAAAACTGACCTAGGAAGGCAGGAAAGGTGTTCCAACAAAATCAAAAGGTGTTCCTAACTTGTAAGAAGGACCTAAAACTTTACAAAAGGCTGAAAGAAAGACAAAGAAACCCCAAGTAGACAAGGCTCTCCCCAGTGGAGTCACCAGTTCTGTTGTAAAGGAAAGTTTCCTATGGCTAGGGTTTAAGAGGTCATCAACGTACTGGGGTTGAAAGGTGGATGTATAATGTTCAGAAAGCATATATAAGCAAGTTTGAGAGATTAGAATGGTTCATACCTTGAAAAATGAAGGTTGATCCAAGCAACCCTTCAATCCTCTTCTTGCTCCTCTCACTCCTCTTGGTCCAAGAGGCCTTGAAAACGAATTATACCTTCCTCAAATCAACATGACCACATATAAATTAATGATAATCAAAGAAACATGAAATAATAATCTGATTAACATCAACATCTGATCATAAACAGAGATTCAATCACACATTGAACAATGATTTGGGAAGAAGAAGGAAATCACATATTTATTAATCTTGAAAACAAGTACAAATATACCTTCTCTTCAAGTTCGGCACCTCACGAAACCTTGATCCGGTTGTGCTGCTTCTCTTCTCCAAGGAACACAGCCTCCAAGTTCTGCAACACAAGCAGAATGCTTCTAGGGAAAAGGTGTGGGAAAAGAGAGATCCACTTCCTCCGGCATAACAATGCAAAGATTCAAGTCTCCTCTCATGGACCTCCTTACCTCTATTTATATGCTCAAGGAAGAGTTAGGGACGAAGACAAAGTAGTTACAACTGAAGGAGTCAGTTGCATAACTACCCAAACTACCCAATATTCAAAGACGTGTTTTTTTGACATTTTCAGGAGGCATATGCGGGTTGCAAAGACAATAGTCACCTACACGAGGAGGTATATGTGGGTTCCAATGCAGAAAGTTGCGTATATAAGGTGTACATGACTATTATATATAGCAACTAGCATATGTACGTGGGTTTTCCTTAAGGAAACACATGTACACATAAAAAATGTCATGTTTAGGGAATTTTTGTGCATTTTCATATTTTTGTGTCTTTTGGAAAGTTTTAGCTAACTGAAATATATTTCCAATGGCATAGAGATGAGGTCAAACAGAGTTACATAACTAAAGATATGGGTCCTCCAATTTGGGTGTTTTTTCAGTGACTTTTCATGAAGTGTCATCATCGAAGTGTGGACATGCGACGAACACATAGGAAAGTTGTCACAGGTAGAGATGTGTCATTTCGAGCTATAATAGGGGCCCTCCCATCAATCAGAGTGATGACTTACTAAACGCTAATAAGACACAATCATACACAACATAAGTCGAACTTCTATTAAATTAAAGAAAAGTATTACAAAGTTTTCTAGAATCAAAATGATCGCATGTATCAGCTAGTTGGTTCACTAACTTCAAGATTAAACTCCTTTCGCATAGCGAGGTTTATATATACAACATTTTACAAAGGGCGAGCAAATCGAATATTTTAGTGGTCGAATTCTCTTAAGATAAGTCAACCATTATGACAAATAACTAAACAAAGGCCAACACATAACACTTTCCTCTTCCTTTGTGAATCTGGTTTCCTTAAGGCGCATGATGTGGCATACAAGCTCTACTTTGGCATGGCTAATGTCAAGGTGTCGAACATAAATAACACTCTAGAAATATTCCAAAAGGGGGTTTGTGATATCACTCTGGTGCGTGGACAATAAATAGTTTGCAGGCTATTTCATGCTTTTGACACTCAAGAATCTATCAATACTAGCACGCGATTAGCTCGACAGAATGAATGGTGAGATGTGCAGTGAGATGGATATGCTCTACACGTATCTAGAATGGATGCATGTTCTGTTCATTGGCTCACCGAAAAATAAGATCTGCACTAATGATTTCATATGTTAGCATATCATCAAATATCATCGTATTTAACCAATAAAATCGTAAAATGATAGAAATAAATCATAACTTGCATAAACCTAGAATATAGTTGTACCTGAGATAGAATAGTGAACTGCATGACAGAAAATATTCCAAAAGGTGACAAAACAGATGTCAAACATGTAAATTATTAGCCAAAAAACGATGACAAAATGAGGGTCAACATTCCCCTAAACCGAAGGAACGCCAGGTCCCACTGGTCAAAATAAAAAATGGCATTTAGGAAGAAGGTAGAGCTGTGTTAGTAGCTGCCTTTGAATTTGATGAAGGAGGTGATTTAAATTTCAGTCTCTTGGCTTGTTCTTTTAAAAGGGTACGCCTCTCTTTTTGAGTCCTCTATGACACACTGATGGCATTGTGGAGTTCCTCAATGTTTTTTACCTACAACCACAACTCCTTGTTCTCATCTCGAAGCTCTACGGTCAACTTGAGATATCCTTTGTTTCACTTTGTTGATTGAGCGAAATCTTGAGTTAACTTATCTATTGTTGGTTTATGCAGTGTATATTTCTCTGCAGGCTGCTTAGAGTCTTGTGGAGGATTCATCTCCTTGGATGGTACTTCAGGATCAACAGTTGAAATTTGTATTTCAGGAACCAAATCCTGAACAGACATAAAACAGTTTCATGAGTAAGCACAGGGATGGTCTCATGATCATCATTTTCAAGCATTTCAGGGGAAACGTTGGCCAAGGCGATCAGAGAGGTAATGTCAAGTTTTCTTAATTTGGTAACACTATCTGAAGGACTTGTCTAGATAGTGGGATAAACCATAGAATGAACAAAATTTTCCTTTTGATCTCTAGTGTGAGGTCATGACAAGGGTATAAATTCAGTAGATACAGGCATAGAGTGAGTGGACAAACTCACCTCCAATGTGTCATCATCGAGATGGACAACATTGGGGATTTTATTCTCTGACGATGGGGATGTACTGGATTCTTGATGATGAAGATGTTGAGGGCGTTTTCTGATATTTAAATGGGGGTTAAGAACTTTAAAAATGAAGGTATCCCAGGTTTGATTCCGTTCTTTAAGCTAATCTAAAATTAAGAGCTTAATCAAACTATGATGGTAAAATCTGCCCATAGGGTTAAAAATATTCTTTCTGAACTGGTTTGACATCTTTTCCAGGCTCCTAAGAAAAAGAAAGGGAAATTGAGACATTTTCAATCAATGAAATGAACTAAAAAATGGAGGTGACATGACTTAAATACGCTAAAATTACCTTCACAAGTAATCAAATGGATGATGACCGTCAAAGGATTAAGGTACTTAGGTTTTATCCAACTACGATGAAAACCCTTTCTGCCTGCCACATGGCGAAACTCAGGTTTAAGGAAAAATTTATGAGATGCCCGTGGAACAAAGCAATGCTTGTGCCATCGATCGCCTTCTTGTGGAAGCTTGGTTGCATGCGCGATTGATTCCTCAGTGACCAAGAAGACAAGATGGCCAACCCTTGCCTTCTTTCCATCAAAGCTCATCACAAAACGTAGTGAGATTTCCTCATCATACCCTTGCAACAGATGAAGGAACGGGTTCCAACCATCATAGAAAAATACTTCTCAGCATTATTTGAACTCTGGAAACTAGAATAAGTCTTGGTAGCTCTCAGGTTCGAAACGATTTGGAATGGTTAAGCAAAGACTAAGATACAGAGTTTACAGAGTATGGAGGAAAGGTAATTAACACACTATACAATGGTAGCGGTCAGTGAAAATGATGGAATGGGAAAAGGTTCACATAGTGTTGATTTAAAAAGTGCCTCATTCAACCGATCAAATGATCATGTAAACAGCTAGACATGTTTAGACGATCGTGCCATTATGGCAATATTTGAAATGCGTGCCATCAAAAACTCGTAATTTAATGAGTTTCTTAAATTTTTAGTTAGTTCAACCCTTTCTAAAGTAAACTTTGGATAGGTTGAACATTTAACTTAATACAGATGTATAAACCATATTCATAACTATAACCTTGATTTAACAGGAATGTCGACTGTTTGTTAGCTTATGCGTGGGAGCAGAAAATAGGATAGGGGTGCTGGCAGCGTAACGATGATTTGAAAGTACCCTAAGATCAAATCACACCCATATGAAAGTAAGACGAGATCGTATTAGATCTAAACTGTACTACAACATGGATCAAGGTTGTGGATGTCACTCTAATGATATGACTCAACTTTTTTCCCAAACAAAATTAAGCTAACACTTAACCATAGGTGCTAAAATATCACAGTTTTCATTCAGATCATCATTTGACCCTTCATATGATCCTTCATATATATTTCTATAAAAATAAGATTTGCTACATCATATTGCTGCTAATCATGGATTTTCCTAAGCTTCCAGTCCACAAGAAAAATCATATGAAACAATTCTCTTGATATTTTAATTGCGCTCTCCCTTATTCATCCCAGATTTTAAGACCAGTTTCGTTGTTTGCATTATCCTACAAACACTTTGTCATTTAACAAAGAAAAAAAATGATTCTTTTATAAATAGTTTTAGAAAAATAAAGACAGACAGTCTAATCCTCCCCCAAACCAAAGATATGGCATGTCCCCAAGCCATACAAGAAAACTATGTAATTTCAAAATAAATTAATAAAAGTTCCATGATGTTGTTGTAATTTTTGCAAAAAAAAGAACAACTAACTAATAAGTGAAAATGATTCAGATATGTATATTTATCAAAACAACAGTTCTGAAGAAGATCATATAAACGATGATAATATAATTGAAAAATGCCATAGGAAAAACTAGTCATCCATGTCTCATTGAAAGGATATATTGTCATCTCAATAATTTTTGAGTTCACCCTAGAGTTTGTGAGATTTTACAGCTATGGGTTCCATTTCTAGAATAATCATATCCTAGGTATTGATTGAATTTAGATTGTCGGATCTAACACCAAATTACGGTCATTCTCTAATGACATCATAAACAATAGGCCTAAACATCTATTTATATGTATTCTGGTTTATTATCATTTTTTCCTGAACCATGTGCATAGTGGTGCATTAACCAGATCTCTTTTACCCGATATTTCTCCACTTCCAGCGAGCCTGTTCAGTACCCCAGTGGATTTGTCTTGGTACCATGTAAGCATAGCCCCGCTGCCAACAAGCTTATTCAGTACCCTGACTGGTTTACTTGCATTTACCGAGATTCCTTGCTTTTAGATGTTACTTAGCATTGACCTGCTGCCAGCAGGTCTGTTCAGTACCCCAACGGGTTTGCTTTGTATAATGATTTTGAGAATATGCAAGTCGATTGGTACTGGAGTGTGTTAAGCCTGCTAAACAAATAATTCATATTATAAAAAAAAAATTCATAAAATGGCCTTAATTATAGATCATGTCAAAAGAGAATAACTTAAAGTTGTTCTTTGACCTTTTAGTCTATCTTTTCATAAAAGATAAGTAATGTTCCCCACAAGCAAAAAAAATACTTACTTTCAAGTTACCACAAAAATTATGAAGAGACAAGTTTTGATGATGAGTATAGGATAAACTAGTAGTCCATAAGTGTGAAAATTCTGAAGGACATGATGATTAAAGTAAGTCTTTTCCAGCAACTGTTCAAATAATCAGAAATGTACATGTTTGAATCAAGACACCATATATAAAGTATAATAAAATCATATAATAAGTGGTTAAAAATGATATACAAGAATTCTAAAACTTCAAAGTTAAGATATATTTTGAGTGTTTTTAGAGCACTTCCTTTTTCAGATAATATCTTATGAGCTACTTACATAAATATAATACTTGTAACCAAACTGCAAAACCACTTGTTAGATGATTCATTTTATTCTTGAAAACATATATAACATTATAGAAATAAAAAGAGTCCCTTGCAAACAAATTGTTAGAAATGAATCTTATTTATTCAAAGAAATACACACATATTTACATATATACAAGTGATGATGACCCAAAATATTTTTAAGGATCAGGAGGAGAAAGAGTTTTTTGGAGAGGGAAAGCCAATGGTTACTTCTATTTTGGTATGATCCACCTTGATCCCTTGGGGAAAAACATGATGCCCCATACAAATATGACATGCAGAGATTTTGTGTAATGGACATTCCTGTTGGGGATGTTTAGTCTTACATCTTGGACAGAAGATGCTCTTTGTTGCGCATTCTTCTTCCTATTTCTTCATGTAAGTTTGGTTTCTAAAGTGAGTATACCTAGAAGGTTTCTTTCGAGGTGAGAATGGGGCATCCCAACGTTCATTTCCAAGAGAGATATTCCTCCAATAAACCATGAATATTATAGGTATGGTAGATGCTACCGTGGATTTTTCAATTTGTGAGATTACTATGTTTATTGAGTGGCCAAAGAGAGCTTTCACCTAGGCAGCATTGACAATACTAGTGAGGTTTGGATTCCCCAATTAGTGAAAAAATTGTATTGTTTGCTTTTATGACTAGTGGAAGGTTTAAGGGTTCCCAATGGTTATTCCCTTTGAACTTCATCAGGAATGAGACCCGCGGGACCTCTCGCCAAGATATTTTCTCCTTCTATGGATTCCCTTGTAAAATATCCCTGTATGTTTCTAGTAGAACTACTTCCTATAGGTGTTGTTGTTTTTTTTCGATGAGTTAATGGTTGGGGTATTATGTCCCTTATAAGAAAAAAAATTAATAGGAATTTCGACAAAATTTAACAAGTCTACCCTTAGAGTATCTATGTCCGTTCATAAAACTAAAGAAAAACCTATGCTACTACTACTATTGGATTTGGGGGTGCCTGTTATAACAGATGCATAGGTTCTTACCTCTCATATTACCACTCCCCTGCCACTAGCCTATTACTAAATTTCATATCTATTCTACCTTACAGAACAACTCCCCAGCAACAACGCCAAAATGTTGGGAAAATATCATATTGATTAATTCACCTAATATTTAATTATCAACCGGGGTTTATAGGCTTGGAGTTTACACAAAATATATGCAAAGGTATAAGGGTTCCTATGGTGTCATGGGTATATTTTAACAAACAAAAGATCGAAATATATTTCAAAATGAAAAACCTTGTCAAACTCTAAAGAATTCAACTATCAAAGTAATTGAACCAGAACATAGTACTAGACTAGAGTGGTATCAAATTATACTACTCTACTCTATAAACATTTACTATAAGATAAAAATATAGACAATGTTATCCTATGACAATAAACTATTCTCTTTGAGAAGATCTATTTTACTGCTAAACATCTTTAAAGATGAATTTTACAAAATTACAACAACTAGATATGCTTCTAATAAGAACTATACATGCAACTAACGAATGTACATGATAATTTAAACCAAACCATTTAGTTCCACTCTCCTTATCTATTTTGAGGATAAGCATTCAATGTAATTGGAACATGAGCAAGAGAAGTGTCAAAGTGACTTTCGAAGGAGGTGAAGAAACTAAATGGAATCAAGTCTAATTTAACCTCTATAAAAATGTGTAGACTAAGAAACGTCCAATTGCAAGAGATAGTAAACATGATTATTTATTTCATAGGTAACTAACTTCTAACTTGCAAAAGATATAACAAGACTACAAGAAGGTAGACCTAACTTATAAAAAAGTAGAAAACTTAATAAAGATGATTTTAAATCCTATTCTATAGGTTTCATTGGTAACTACCTAGCTAGAAGGAACGAATCCTACTATTTATGAACTATTTACATAGTTGTCTAACATTTACATATCTAACCCTAGACTATATAAAAGAGTGAAATCAATCCAAGTCAAAGGTATACTTGCAAAGAAATATAATAAACCAAAATGCATGACATAATTCTAAACATAGGATGACAAGAAGGAAGAACTAAGAATAAAATCTAATAAGTATTTTAAACAGTCTAACTTGAGACTATAAGAAGAGACACAACCATTATCTAACTATCACTTATCAAAACATAATAAAAAAACTAAAGAAACAGGATTCAAACAGATTATAAACGTTAAGGGCTGAATGAAAGGCTGGATAACAGACTGGAACAAAGGTCTAGATGATAGACAGAACAAGCTGTCTGAATGACAGTATGCACACAAAAAGCACTAAAATAACAAGAAATAATTAATCTAAATGATTTTGAGTTCAGTTGATCCATGCATATGATAATGAAATGTACAGGAGCAAGAATTAAATCTACTTAGTGATCAAATTTCATAGCAGAATAATCTAAACTAATTCATAATTTAAAAAGGGAAATTGTTATTCATTGCATCATTGAACAAACTGAAATATAATTAAACAAATTCATGACAAAACAAAAGTAAATAAAGATGAACCTACTGTAACTTGATCCTATAATATCAAAGCAGTCTATTCTACCAACATAACACCAAGCAATAAACTGGAAAGACTTGAAAATGAAATTGAAAAATAATTTATGCGCAACTGCTTGCTTAACTCATGAAAGGAAACTACATTAACAGTATAATATCAAAGTGTAAGCTACAGGAAACAAATAACATGAACAATTTCAGTAACTAAATTGCATAAAGAAATTACAAATAAAACTATGCTAATTGCAAAAATAAGGAATAACGAAAATACACAAGAATATAAATCTCTGGTTGACGGGGGGGCCTCCCAGCAGTCAGAGTGATGATTTTCTAAACGCTAATAAGACATGATCATACACAGCATAAGTCGAACTTCTATTAAATTGAAGAAAATTATTGCAAAGTTTTATGGAATCAAAATGATCACATGTATCAACTAGTTGGTTTAGTAACTTCAAGATCAACCTCCTTTCGCATAACAGCATTTATATATACAATGTTTTACAAAGGGAGAGAAATTTTACCCTTTCAGTGGTCGACTGCTCTTAAGATAATTCAACCATTATGACAAATAACTAAACGAAGGCCAATACATAACGCTTTCCTCTTCCTTCGCGAATATGGTTTCCTTAAGGCGCATGATGTGGCATACAAGCTCTACTTTGGCGTGGCTAATTTCAAGGTGTCGAGAATAAATGGTACACTAGGAATATTCCAGAAGGGGGTCTGTGATATCACTCTGGTGCGTGAACAATAAACAATTTGCATGCCATTTCATGCTTTTAACACTCAGGAATCTATCAATACCAGCATGTGATTATCTCGGCGGAATGAATGGTGAGCTGTGTAGTGAGATGGATATGATCTATGCGTATCTAGAATGGATGCATGGTATGTTCATTGTCTTACCGAAAACTAATATCTTTAATAATGATTTCATATGTTATCATATCATCAAATAGCATCAGATTTAACCAATAAAATCGTAAAATGATAGAAATAAATCATAACTTGCATAAAGCCAGAATATAGTCACACCTGAGACTGATTGGTGAACTGCATGATAGAAAATATGCCAAAAGGTGACAAAACATATGTCAAACATGTAAATAATTATCCAAAAACTGATGACAAAATGAGGGTCAACATACACAACTACATAAACGCGCACAATAGCAATGATAATTTTAAATAGCAAATACATGATCTTATAAATCATAGTGCAAATACCTAGCTTGGCCCTTCACCCCTCATCCCTTCCATTTGTTGTCTCAGCTTGTCATACCTAGCTTCGACCTTGTTATTGTAGACCTGAACCCTAATGACCTAGACCTAACTAGACACCTAACCTAAAACCCTAGATTTTTTCCCTTCCAAACCCTTGCTCCCTTCTCCATGTCCTAACCTTATCGCTTACCTTTCCACCTCTCCTCTCTAATTTCCTAACCCTAAGATTCGAATCTCATACTCCTATCCTCGGTCTATAGGATCAGACATTGGCCCCCTTTCAAAACCCCTTCTCTAGCCTTAACATCCCTCCTAGGACTCTACATATCATTGACATTTCCAGCCATACATAAGAAGTTTTGATAGTGATCTACAGGTACATTTGTACTACTAAAATACCAAAATGACCTCTAAAAAACATGTACAATATACCATCTTTGTTGGGACTATCATATAGGTACCTGTTGGCACTCTTGGCTTGATTGGAAATTACTATTTGGGGAAGTCATAGTAAAATTGTTCTTGGCTGGAAAATACATTTAGTTTGAAAGTCCCATTCATTGACCAAGTTGGAATTGACAATACTTGTAGTCCACTTGCATTTACCTAACTATTGTCTTCCTAATTGCAAACTTGAAATTGACATAGCTATTGCATATTTACTTTGATTGGAAGTAACATTTTGGGACAGTCATACTTGGCTGAAAGTTATCATTGGTTTGACAGTCTTATTCATTGTCCAAATTGGAATAGAAAGTACTTGTTTTCCTTTGGTATTCACATAGTAATCATTGTCTCATTTTGCAAGCTAGAAATTGATATTGGAATTATCTTCTCTTACCATTTCATAGTATTGATGAGCTGAGAATCATATTGAACATGACTGTTGTTGGCTTGCATTTGTTACATCTACTTGGTAAACATTGATTTTTATAAATTTGACAATTTATATCATTTGGAGATGAAGTTGACATTTCTTACTCCCATTGAATACATACATATTTGTTATGCTATTGTTGAGCACTTGCAATTTTAACGATCTCTTGTACTTGTTGCTTTGGCATAGGCTAACTAAATTTTAAGGGTTAGCATGCATAACCTAGGGTTTAGAATCAATGAGTAAACCCTAACCCTAACTGAAGTTTAAAGGTTAGCATGCATAACCTTGGGTTTAGAATCAATGAGGAAACCCTAAACCTAGGAGGGAAACCCTAACACCAACGCTACCTAACCATTTCTTGTGTAATCTTATAAAGTAACTTTTTGTTTGTATATGAGAATGCCTAGGATTGTAGTCATATGTCACATATTCTTTATACACTAATCAAATGAGATACTATTTATGGTTTATCATGCACAAATTGCACAAGTTGATGTTAATCAATGGGGAAAATTTAATCCTAACGAGGAAACTATTTTGAATTGGATGGAAATCATTATTAGTTTGGCATTCCTATCTTCATGAAAAGTGGATTGATTGGGCTCTATGTCAATGTATGTCGGTTGCAAAAGAGGTTAACTTTGTACGATATGATAATAACGTCCCATCAACACCACTAACATGCTTCAACCACATGCATAATTGAAAGGAAAATTACATCCAATGTTATTCGCAATCACCCAACCAACCATTAAATAAAATATTGAATCATCCTATAGTGTTTGACCCCCCTCTTTCACAATAAATATTCATTATGGTTATTGGCTTGCAAGCATATATTCTAGGTATATGGTCTATTCTAGGTATATCGTTTATTCTAGCTACATATATTCTAGGTATATGGTCTATTGGTTTCTAGTTAAGTGAGACCAACAAATCTAATTATCTAATCGTAATGAGTTCATAAAACTCTAGTTTGTAGTTGTATGTATAAATGTGTAAACACAATTTTTTAGGTTTGTGGTTTGTAGTTCATGAAACACTATAGTTTTTGCTATTTGTTCTTTTAGATTAAGTATATGGTCTAAGCGTATATAAACAAGTGACACTAACATAGAATTCGATCTCTATGTATTTGAATCTTTCAATTCATGAAACCCTCGTTGGATTGATACTTGTAATCCATGTATGTGTCTCTACTTCTATTTCATACAATTATTTGTTATACTTGTAATTTATAAAGCCTTAGTTTATTTGTTGTAGTGAATATACATATCTTCTAGGTAAATGGTATATTGGTTTCTAGTTGAGTGACACTAACAAATCTAATTATCTAAACCTATTGAGTTTATCAACCTTGGTTTTTAGTTCTATGTCTAAAATGTGTGAACCATAGTTTTTAGGTTTGTGTCTTGTATTTCATGAAACCCTAGCTATGTTGTAGTGCGGGTACATATCTTCTAGGTATATGGTGTACTAGTTTCTAGTTGAGTGCGACTAACAAATATAATGATATAAACCTAATGAGTTCATAAACCCTAGTTTGTAGTTATATGTCTAAATTTATGAACCCTAGTTTTTTTTCTATTTGTGCATGTAGCTTAGGTATATGGTTTAAGTATTTCTACATAAGCAGGACTAACATCGCACATGATCTCTATGTATGTGAATTTCTACTTCATAAAACCCTAGTTTGTAGTTATATGTGTAAATTTAAAAACCCTAGTTTTTTTGGTTTATGATTTGTAGCTTGTGAAACTCTGGTTTTTTTTCTATTTTCTCTTGTAGCTTACGTATATGGTCTAAGTGGTTATACATAAGAGAGAATAAAATAATACATCATCTCTATGTATGGGAAATTCTTCCAATCCATGAAACCCTAATTGGCTATATACTTGTAATTCAAGTATGAGTTTTTGCTTCTAATTCATACAATTATGTGTTTCTACTTGTAATTCATGAAACTCTAGTTTATTTGTTGTAATCTACGTACATAGATTCTAGGTATATGGTCTATTGGTTTCTAGGTTATGGCTTTCCAGGAGACCAACGGATTTGATGTTTCGTCGATTCGACCTTCAGTTGTCGAGTTATGTCGAGTTGAAGTCGCATTAAAATGTCGTTCAGGGACACATGGTGACTCTCGGTTCGGGAGCGAAAAACCAAACGGAGCAGAAAGATTGCATGTCTTTGGCTCTGACAAGTGTGTATTGGAAATTCCAATATGGGAACACTACCAAGATTGGAACGGTGGAGGGTTTTGTAGAGTTGACCCATCAATGCTAGAGTTGCATTGAAGGAAACTGAGCAAAACCCTAGTTTATGAAACTGATCCACAATGAATTCACCGATCTATGAGAACATGGTGGAGAGGGACCCTATAGGTAATGGAATTACAGGAGACCAACAGAGTCGACGAATCATCGATCCGACCTCCAGTTTCCAAGTTATGTCGAGTTGAAAGTCAGATTAAAATGTCGTTCAGGGACAGTTGGTGACCCTCGGTCTGGGAGCGAAAAACCAAACGGAGCAGCAAGATTACATGTTGTTGGCTCTAAAAAGTGTGTATAGAAAATTTCGATATGGGAACACTACCAATACTGGAACGGTGGAGGGTTTTGCAGATTTGACCCACCAATGTGAGAGTTGCATTGAAGGAAACTGAGCAAAACCCTAGTTTATCAAATTGATGCACAATGAAGTCATTGGGACATGCAAACGTGGTGGAGAGGGCCCCTAGCGGTAATGACATGCCAGGAGATCAATGGATTTGATGCCTTGTCGATCCAACCTCATGTTGCCAAGTTATGTCGAGTTGAAAGTCGCATAAAAATGTCATTCAAGGACACTTGGTGACTCTCAGTTCGAGAGCGAAAAAAAAACAGAGCAGCAAGATTGCATGCCATTGGCTTCAAAAATTGTGTATTGGTAATTTTGATATGGGAACACTACCAATATTGGCATGGTGGAGGGTTTTGTAAAGTTGACCCACCAATGTGAGAGTTGCATTGAAGGAAATTGACAAAAACCCTAGTTTACGAAACCGATGCACAATGAAGTCACTGGTCCATGAAAACCTAGTGGAGAGGGCCCAATAGAGGTAATGGCATGCCAAGAGACCAACAAAGTTAATGATTCATCGATCCAACCTCCGGTTGTCAAGTTATGTCAAGTTGAAAGTCACATGAAAATGGGGTCCATGCAACCCTGACAATGGTGCATCGGCCCTGCAAATCCTTGTGCCGAGTGGTCGAAGGTGGCTTTCCCATGGATTTCATGCCCAAAAAAACCTACAGGAGCCAAATGAATAAAAAATCTCCGTCCGATTTGTTTTTTGGAGCCTGCCTTGAATTGGTCAAGCGTCCTTGAACAACTTTTGCATGCCTACTACAACTCACCATAGAACGTTGACCGGGGATCCAATGGAAGAACCGTCAGTTCCATTGGGATCATGCCATGGGATTATGGCTAGGGTGGCCTTGTTCTTGAATTTTCATGGCCCAGGCATGTCTCCAGGACATATTTTGAAAACTAGGGTTTTGCCCCTGTGGGGTCCATGCAACCTTAACAACAGTGCACTGACCCTGCAAAAACTTGTTTCGAGTGGATGGGAGTGAATTTTCCATGGAGTACATGCCCAAACACACCTGTAGGAGCTAACAGATTCATAAATTGCCACCTGGTTTTTTTTGGATCCTGGCCTTGAATTGGCCTAGGCGTCATTGAAAGGCTTTTGCAGGCCTACTACAACTCGCCATAGAATGTTGACCAGAGATTCGATCGATAAAACATTGGTTCCATTGGGATTGTGGCATGATATTATGGCCAAGGTGGCCTCCCCTATGACTCGGCATAGCCCAAGAATGCCTCTAGGCTATATTATGAAAACTAGGGTTTCAACCCAGTGGAGTGTAAGCACCACTACCTAATCTTATTCAATATAGCCATCTGGATCCTCTCTATGGATAGATGCCTCAATAAATATCTCATTATCTGAATGAGGAAAGAATTAACGTACCTTGGTTGAGTTCTTGTTTAACGTTGTATGTAGATGGATTTTCGTGCCAACAATCAATTTTGTGAAGTGATAGACCACAAAACCTGGTCTGTAATCCACGAATACATGACCACTAGTTCTTCTTGATTTCCCATATAGTGTAAGTTATTCACCCTAAACTATCATCGAGACAATATGAAATTCATTTGCCTTCATCATCAATCAATGATCTGTTCTGGATTTTCTTACCTCGAATGCATCGTGCCAACCAATAATCCGTGCCCCATTCATTGTCTTTTCGGGAAACAACTGCATATATGTGTCCGGGTAGTACAATATTTGAGATATGTTCATATTCTGTCAAAATCACTGAATGAACCTCCTCTAAGTGGTTTGTTTGAATGAATACATGTGGTTTTACTACAAGTGACACACGATCCCAATCATGAACCCAATCCATGCATTCGCATTCATCCCATTCACCACTGCTACAAGGGTTTCAAAAGCAAGCAAGTTTCCACATCCATATTTAAAATAAGGTGTTATTTGAGCTTTGAACTGGATGAAATCCACGTTTTCCTTGTACTGTGCTGTAACTATAGGAACTGGATCGATCTATGTCAACCACTTGCCAAACATTCCTGACTAGCCTTCCTACCATTGTTGATGTATGTTGCACTTTAGTTTGGTCTGACATTGTTGCAGAGCACCATTCAAATATGGATTATGCATCTTTGATATGGGGGTTTCTGGAAAACCTCATATTCTCCCTTCGTAGTGCAGTCTTGATTCATGCGTCGACCCCATCATGCTCACCTTTTCCATGCCCAGTCTCAGAGTAGTTCCATAAATGCGGCACATTGTAAGTCTTATGTAACATACTCATCCATTGGAAGAATTGGGAATTTTTGAACTGGCCTGCATAACCATCTGACCATATCCAATGCTGATCCATATGTATATCTCCCTCCTTTAGTTGATCATATAAAATTCGAAAACAATGTTGCAAATCATGCAGATCATGGAATCTGTCATCACTTATGTAAAATTTTGTCTCCTTCTATATTATCATGTTGTTAATGCTGCTCTCAAGGCCATGCCTATATGTAATATGTACCATGATGCTGACTTGGTTTGAATGGTAGTATTGACTCTGAATTTCATTTTGTGGCTGAAGGGTGTAGTTTTCTGCAAAATCCACAATTGAAAATATGGTCCCAATGGGAAAGTTGTCCCTGCATTTTCTATACTGCTCATCCTGCCATTGCACTACATGCACATGTTGAACATACTGCTCGGTTTTCGTGTAGAACTTCGTCAAAAAATCACATACTTGTACCTGTTTCCATGAAAACAAGGGTCATATTAGAATGTGACCTTTAAAGAATGTATATGTACAAACTGAACGTGTAAGAGAAAAAACATGCAACAATCATTTTCACCTGTGACTTCACCAATGCAATATTTTTACTTTTCTTCGCATTATCTGATTGATAGGTTATGTACTTGAATCTCTACATCTCCATGGTAATACTTCCAAATTGAAGCTCATCACTTCCATGAATATTGCAACAGTTCAAAATAGAAAACCCACTACACCTAGAACAATTCCCATATAGACATGATTTTCCATAGTATTTTTTTCATTCATGCCTTGGACACATGATGCTGACTATAAAATCTCTCGATGCATTCAGTGGTATTACGGATTCATTGCAGGCGTGCTCAATGTTAGTATGCAAATCACAAAATATATGTTTATACGTGTCATAAAAATTATCATATTCTACATGGTATCTACAACAACATGTGTTCTGATTAATGCATATACGACATGGTTTACATTTGTCAAAGGACCTTTGGCCCAAGTTCAATTGTGTGTTTTGATTCCTAAATCTCTCATAGAGTTCAGTCGGTGTTGTGTCAAGGAAGTGTTTGACATGGGGTTCACATTTAGTAGAAACTTTTCTCAGCTTTATCACATCTCTTTGGTTAGATGAAGGTCTGGTATGATCATGCCAGAACTTTTGTACTAAGTCCTAAACAGCATCAATTAGCATCATATAGTGACGAGGAAACCTGCCGAAAAAATCCCAACAATATTTTCCACAAAGAGTATGAATATTTTCTCTTATAACAGAGTACTTCTTAACATTTTTTCTATTTAATTTAAGTATGTGAGAAGTGTGTGCAAGAAGGAAACGTTTCCATGTGGACTTGATTAAAACTGATTCTGATAACATGCGACGAGCTGCATAAAGATCTTTAGTACAAGATGTCTTCCCAGTCGCATTAAAAGAAGATTGGAGATTTCTAAAAATATGATTGTTATCCTTTGAACTTCTAACCATATTTATGCCCAGAATTCTCCTAACATCAACTAAAAAATTTGACTTTAATAAACATAGTTATGATTGACATTTAACTACATCACCTTTGGATTCAAAATATTCCTTTATTAATTTGCTACATTTCCAATCGATAGTGCGTTTGGGAAACTTACCTTCAAGTCTTGACAGACAACTTTCATCCACATTGATATGTCTAGGAGTCCTTTTTCTTGCACTAGATAGTCGAGGTAGGGAAGGTGGACATGAGCTACGAATCCTAGGGCTTCTTTGTTGTCATGCTTCATTCACATGTTGTTCTATATTGGGAATGTGATTGACATGGTTGTGGTCTTCTTGGAGAGATTGCAAATTAATTATTTCTCCTAGGTACAATGCTTGATACTCGGTGTCTCTCAATATACCTATTTCTTCAAGAGCTTTAGCATGGCTTGTTGATGGATTGTTGGTTGGAGACTGTGCTGATGTTGGAATTTGAGTTGGGTCTATTGGATGCATCCACTTCACCCGTGGTTCTGAACTAGAGGTCGTTATGTCATCAACTCTATTAGGATCGGCCATAGTATCAGTGAAAATTTTTGGACCATGTCTCACTCTGTCCATTGCCAACCTAGCCTTTTCTCTTACCTCATTTTCCTTTTCAATGGGTATATTCCTTCTAGTTTCTCTTACTCTATTACGTGAGTTTTCCATCTCCAAAAGTTTCTTTATCAAAACTATGAGGTCTACCCCTCCATACGAAGCAAAAAATAGGGTATTAGTTCCATTATATAAGAAACACGACATGTTCCAACATAATTAACTAAATTACAAATATGTTAGTATGTTAATTATTGGCATTGATACATAAATGCTGATTAAATGTTTCTCTTTATGTTCTAACTAAATTTTCATTTCTATACTCTATTTGAGTCAAGTTTGCAGGTATTACAGCTATAGGATTATGACTTCCTTTGTGTTAAAAAATTATTGGAAGTCACAAGAAAATGAGTGAAATATTCTTCATTTCCAACACCTTTGGACGAGATTACATTACACGTAATATGCCACATTAGTTGTGAGGGAAGACACAAGTTGGTGTTTGGATGTCTTGGGAATAAATTGAATAAATTACACTCATTAATTTTCACTAACTAAAGAGAACAAATTGACTAATTACACAATGAGGAGGTTGCAAATCCCTCGAAAAAAAAGGAGAAATCATTGAGGTAGAGGCATCCCTGTTAAGCTCAAAGGCATGTTATGATAAATGTAGCATGAAGAGGAGAGCATGGACAAGTTGTTGAACTATTCAATATGGAACCTCTCCCATGATTGCTTCCGGGGTTTTTATACAAATTGAAGAGTCTCAAGAGAGAAACTCATATATTCCATCCTTGTGGGAAATCAAAATATATTCATGTGCAAATGATTATTGGTCTACATTGCATACCTCATCTTGTATAGAGAATATGGAAAACTTGGTGAACTATTCAATATGGACCCTCTCCCATGATTGCTTCAAAGGTTTTTTTTAATTGAAGAGTCTCAAGAGATAACTTCATCTATGCCATCATTGTGTGAAATCAAAATATATTCATGTGCAAATGTATATTAGTTAACATTACATACTTCATCTTGTATGGAGAATATGAGACTTGTTTAGATGTGAAGTTGGGAATTCTTCTTATGAAATTAATGTTGTCTA
The DNA here is from genome assembly GCA_001517045.1 of Pseudotsuga menziesii. Classification (NCBI taxonomy): domain Eukaryota; kingdom Viridiplantae; phylum Streptophyta; class Pinopsida; order Pinales; family Pinaceae; genus Pseudotsuga; species Pseudotsuga menziesii. Next base: position 148,013 of record LPNX010687983.1, read on the forward strand.
TGAGAGAGATATTGTTGTAGACATATCATAAAACATAAATCAATGAAATGATCTGAAATCTTGTGAATGAAAACAATTATTTACAATTCACCATACCTATTCAGAATTATCTATTCTTGCAATGAAAACTTTTAGTTTGAATGTATCCACTAACTTCCAAGACCACTAAAGATGTTTGTTAGATTCCAAGAGTGACATTCTATCCGATATATCAAAGAGTTTCCAATTGATGATTGAGTGTGAGACAAATTGCAAATTTCAGGAGCACAAAACGCATTAACAGTTGTAGAAAACCCATGAAAATTGGTAGCAACCCTGGGAATCCAGATCTTTGTTTTTTTTACTAGCAACAGGTGCATGCACACGTATTTATAAGGGTGCATGCATGTATAAGAGTGCACACACGTCCATAAGAGGGTGCGTGTATCAACGAGTATGTGGAAAGACACATGTGTGCACTGCTGCCTAACATTTACAGCATTTACTCACTAACATTTATCCCATTTAATGACTAACGATCTTCAACAATTTCTTGGTATTCACACATGTACACATATTTTTAAAATATAGTATTCACCACTATATTCACCACTACTTTCTTCTTAGGACCATGGTTTCCATTATTAGCTCTAAGGCTCCTTACCTATGGTTAGTGGAGTGTAAGGGAGGCCTCCAACACTAACCAAAGATGGGTGTCAAGGTTTACCAAAGGTTTAGTGGCGACCATGGTTAATAACACATGTCCTCTAGCCCTAGCGTGACAATAGTGATAGTGACGACCATGGTCACGACAGTAGAAACAATGGCGACCATGGTCAATAACACATGGTAAATAACACCGTTGTTAATAACACAATCCTCCTCCTCCTCCTCCTCCTCCTCCTCCTCCTCATCCTCACCATAATCATCATAGTCATCATCCTCATCATCATCATTATCACCATCATCATTATCATCACCATCATAGTCATCATCATAGTCATCATCATCCTCATTGTCATAATCATCATCATAATCACCGTCATCATAGTCATCCTCATCATCATCATCATAGTCATCATGCTCATCAGCATCAACGTCATCCTCCTCCTCCTCCTCCTCATCATCATCATTTTTCCTCATCATCGTTGTCATCATCATCAACCTCATCATCATCGCCATTATTGTTCATCATTGTCGTCATCATCTTCATCGTCATCGTCATCGTCGTCATCATCATCATCATCATCATCATCATCATCATCATCATCATCATCATCATCCTCATCATCATCATCATCCTCATCATCATCATCCTCATTATCATCATCATAGTCATCATCCTCATCATCATCATCATCATCATCATCATCCTCATCCTCATCATCATAGTCATCATCCTCATCCTCATCATCATCATCATCATCCTCATCATCATCATCATAGTCATCATCCTCATCCTCATCATTGTCATCATCATCACCATCACCATCACAGTCATCATCATAGCCATCATCATCCTCAATGATCGTAATCATCATCATCATCATCATCATTATCATCATCATCATTTTTCATCATCATCATCATTTGGCATCATCATCATCATCATCATCACCATCATAGTCATCATCCTCGTCATTATCATTGTGATCATGCTCCTCCTCATCATCATCGTCGTCATGGTCATCATCATCATTCCATTGCAAATGCTTGAAAATAAAATGAAACCAAAGTTTCAACTAAACCTATGTGCGCACGAGTGTTTAATGCGTATGCACTTAGAATCGTGATCGCACTTCTAGTGCATGCGCGTTACTTTTTAAACTACGTGTACACGTGATTTAAATTTAGAATTTTGGCGGGCACCTTTTTTCCAATCTACGTGGTAGATGACTTAGCTGGTTTGGTTTTAGGTCTGGGTTTCCAAACCAAGTGGTTTGGACTGTCTTACGACATAAAACATGTTTTGTATAACTTCTCCTATTTCGTGCATGATTTTGCATATGCCACGCTTGTCCACTGCTAATGAAAATTCACACACTTGTGTAACTATGTCTATAGATTCTGAATATGTAATTTTTATTTAAATCTATTATCTTTTTCTATTTATTATTTAATTTTAAATGAACTAATGTCAATCTAACACAAAAGGTAGGATATTTGTTGTGGCTATAAGTTTTGATTGGCTCACCTATTTAGAAAACCACACAAGAAGACACAAAAACCTACATCCTAAAAAAGAATATCATTCATTGACTATGTTAAGACCAAGATTTCATGGACCAACACTTGACCTTGTCATTTTAGGGTGTCAATGACTTCCTTAATTAATATATATACAGATACATATACATATACATACATACATACATACATACATACATACATACATACATACATACATACATACATACATACATACATACATACATACATACATATAT
>LPNX010687983.1:150492-177905 GCA_001517045.1 Pseudotsuga menziesii
GGAAAAATAATGCTGCACTAGACACACTTGTTATCTACAACTCTATATAATTTTTTTCACAAAATTCCACCATTCCACCATTTGCATACCAAACAAGTGGACCAACCCAAACATATTCATTATTTTTGAGGAAAAAATAACATACCAACATTAGAAGAACCTCATTTTTTGGGATTTCTACTTAGTTTCCATAAATAAAAGTTATATATTCCGTAAGTTAATCTGATTTTCCACGTTTCATATTCTTACGCCATATTCCAAAAAGTTGTGTAGGTACCTCTAATATTGTTTTTTGACATTCATATTTTTGTTTTTCCAAAAGTCCATTGCAACGAACGCGTCATAAGTGACCAGCATTAGCTTGCACCAGCCCAATTATTTTTTAATAGAAACCTGTATTGACAAAAATTAAATGACTTACTATCATACATAGTTTAAAACATATTGTAATCCAAAAATGGCCAAAAATAAAACGCAGGTCTAAAATGATGACCCCAAAGTGATAGGTGGAGAATTAGTAGTAGAGTTATATAGATAGGCTGAGATCTCTTTCCTTTACCAATAAGTTTGTGAATCTCATTATCAACAATATAAAAGAATCAATACAACTATCCATAGCTAGATCTACAATTTCTTTAAGGTTTGAGTTAGGGTGAGAAGGAAGAAGAATACCTCTTGTAGTGTGTTGTTTGGGGAAGCTTTTTGGAGAAGACTTTGTTTGCTTGTTGCTATTCATTTATGACTACTCTTCATTTCTTTCCTTGGTACCTCCAAAATTCATCCACAATAGGATTCCTCAATCCTACTAACAACATTCCACATGATATTCAAACCAAAAGTAGATCTAACATCCTACAAATTGTTAAATTGCTAAATGTAAACACTTAAACACAATCATTCGGGGCACAATTGAATTCTTTCATATTCTTTCAAAGAAGAGTGGAAGATTACAAATTCATCATGAGCTGCTTCCTACTCCTTTTCTCTAGTTTCCTTCCTTTTCCCTTCAAGCCTTTGATCACGAAGGGTGTAAAGCAAAAGAGTCTCTCACCAATTCACTATAATAATGTTTCTCTTCAATCATTCCTCCCTAAATTCTTCTGACAAATAACTCTTAAATAGCTTTTGTCTTTGGATGTTTTGGTAAAAAACTGAAATGTGGGATAGAATCCCAATTCATTTTTTTCATCCATTTCCCTTACACTTTTATTTTCCATAGCTTTAATAACTTTTCATGATATTTTGATCTTTTTGCACTAAATCACATTTTTAATGATATTTTAACCACTTGAAGCTTGTATTTTTTTATTCTAAGATCGTATTAAGAAACTTCAATCACTGGAGTTTCCCCTGTTGGGATTTGTTAATAACCACGTGCACCTTTATTCTAGGATAGTAGTAGTTGGGTTATGAGATTTTGTATTTTTTAGTGTTCTATCAGTATTCATGTTGTGGGATAGGTTCACACATTTAATGTTGTTAAATATTGTGTTAACATATGCCCCCTAATGTGTGAGATCTGAAGCAACGTTGAGGTTCAAAAGTCATTTTATTTTATACTCTTTAGTAATTAAGGATGGAAGGAAAAGGAGGAGAGCCAAGGATGCAAAAGTTGGAAAGCACATACAAGAAGAACAAGGCAATGTCTCAAATATATAATATATTCTTGAGGCAAGTATACCCATGCTCAGTAGTAAACAAGAATGGACACGAACAATACATAGTGGATCCATGTTAAAAGTACCTTAAAAAATGTGCAAAGCACTATGCTAAGTGTGATATATCCAATTATTCATGGTACTTTAATCTTGTGCAACTTGAGAAATCCATTGATGAGTTATAAATTGTTTTTCCCAGGGTATTCAATGTAAACCAATGATGGTACGTGGTTATATCATGCAAACAAATGAGCAGATGTCGAGAATAATAAAAGACCATATGATTATTGGTCATTGATGGGAGGAGGCCCACCAGCAATGATGATGGAATTCAGGGTACTAAGTATAATCTAGCAAGTGTGAATAGATTTTCTGAATTTGAACACTTGTAGATTCAAATAATCAGGGGTCATTTATGTATACCCATTTTCATTTATGAGGAAACCTGCCAATGATGACTATGAGATCCAATGTACTCTAGCGTTCCTAGTTCCACTTCCTATATGACGATTTGGTTTTAATAGGAATAGATGTATCAAAGAGGGCATTGATGCATCCCACATCAGCCGACATGAAACAAAGATCAATAGTTTGATATAATTTAGTAGAGTTGTGAGAGACAACCTTGTATACTAACACAAGGAAGAATCGCATGATTGGCCAAGAATATTTGAGAAATGGCCAACACTATTTTGAATTCCCTTGAGCACATGACATGACACATGGTGACACTTGGAAAAATAAATTTCAATTAAATGAATTTTATGAAATCCACCAATGTTTTGATGCATTAATGAAAACTCCATAGGTGACAAGAAGGATAAGACATTGATGGAGTTCCCTTCAAATTAATGGTACAGTTTCCTAAGGAAAATGTAGATGGTGTATTGATAACAAATTCAAAAAATATGTTTCATGTTCAAGGGTGACAAGGATTGACCGTTGCCACTTTTTCTAGGATGGAATATGAATTCATTCAATGATCTCATTTTTTGGACTTTTAGATGTTTTTAATTTTAATAAATTTTATATTTATAATCTTGAAACAGAAGAAACCATGCCATAGTACATTGGAGGAAACAAGTATCTCAATGGAGTGCACCTACATTCCAAGGACACGGGTCAGGTTGAGGAAAATATAAACTTGCAAATAGAGGCTGGGCTAGTTATGTACACTCTTATAGATGTTTCCTCCATGGGTATTGGTCAATTATACAAAAGAAATGGTTTATAAGCATCATACAACAAAAAAATAATCCAAAGGAAATCACACAACACAAGCAATAAGAAACAAAGCAGTAGGAACATATTTACATGCGAGTATTTCGACCAATGCTTATGTAAACTAACACAAAGTAGGGATCCCATCAGGAAATGGCTAGAAATGTATGAAAGAGAAATATGTGGTCTCAAACTCCAAGTCATGATGGTACTATTAGGGCTCTCAGGCCTATGAGAATAACTTAGTACGGGCACCAAAACGGAAATGGGGTGTTGACTATATTTTCCCATGTTTGGTAGGCACTTCTGTCATAATGGTGAAAATTGTAGATATGATGGGCCGATGCACCAACTTCTAACAGGTCCAACACTAGGGAAAATTTGGGTTGAAAAAGGTTCAAATGCATCGTAAAATAGGGATAACATGAACCTATCATCAAATTCAATTTTGGCATATTAAATATTATTACTATATATTTTTTTAAATATAGGTGGACATATAACATAATTCCCTACATTTATTTTGTTGTGTGTCTAAATTCACAAGGAATATATGAGTTTCGAGGGCTTCAATTTAATAAATGAGTAAAAAATGAATTTTCATCGTCACTTTTGGCCAAAAAGTGTTACCCATATTCATGGATTCATCTACATACATGACACATTTTCACAATTGATAGCTTATTTATTTGTCCACGAAACATTTTATGAAAATGAGCCATTTTCTTGAAAAATTAATATATATTGTTTGATTTGTGTATATTAAAATCATGTTATCTAGCATTGATGTTGTAATTGAATGTTGAAGGAGATGGTGCTAAGGGGCATACAATTTTTCTCCTACTATTGTCAAAATGCATCTCAATAACTTGGCTACTTTCAACATCATTGTCACTAAATATGTTTATGGGTATACCATTAATAGGTGTCAAATGGATATCATCGTCATAATATAAGGCTGTAGTATCCTTTCTATTATATTGTTAATATAGATAAGATTTTGAAATTTTAATGCTTGTTCAACCTCGATGTTAGTATCTTGGAACATGATCATGTTCATGTTAGAAATACAGTGTACATTAAATAGAAACATTAACATATATTAGTTTGATTTGATTGAAGTAGAATACTTGGTTGTGGATTAGTTAAATAAAACCTTTGTTGTTCCAATAGAAATAGTTCTTTCGGAATTCATACTATCCCTACTAATCATGTTTTCATTTTGAAATTGTTGTTCTTCATTAATTGGTACTACATTAGTTTCCTCACCAAATGAGTCATTTTTAGAAGAGTGCATTAGTTTCCTAAAAATTCAATATACATATAGTTAATAGAAATGATGTAATAGATAAAAATATTAAATACATGAAATTTTTCATTTTTTTAATGAAATATGAATGCATTGAACGTTCTATTTGTATGATGATTTATGAATATATGTCAACAAATAACTATTTGAATAAAACCTTTGGTGTGCCAAGATAAATGATTCTTAATGTGTATTGTCTCTTCTATTGATGTTATCATTTTGTACTATTTCTCCTACATTTATTTCTATTACACATTTGCTTCATCGCGCACTCCATTTATAATAGACTTATCATTGACTCTTTGAACATTCTCTCTTTCTCTCTCTATATATGTGCAATGAGTTATGAAAATATACAGTACAACAATGATGCGATAACTTTATTCCATGAAGATAAATATTTTTGTTTCCAATATTTTGTGTCGATGGTTCTTTTCAATAACAATTTGTTTCAATTATTTCATTTGTTGCACAATCATTTTCTTTATATATACGCATTAGTGCTTAAAATCCACTTGGAACATTTGATCTTCTCATGATATCATCCATGCTTTGGAAATTGATGTGTTGGTGTTGAAAATAAATAACATGATGGGATAGTTGAACATGATATTTTCTCTTTTGTTTGTTGATGTACTCTTTTTTCTTTTCATAATTTAAATGATGTATGATGTTAATGGGTGTTCCCATGAAGATGGGTAAGACTTTTGGTAAGTGAAGGGAACGACTGTTGAAAATGGAGCTCGCTCAAGACTTTTTAAAGTGCTTGATCAAGCTATTTTAAAACTCTTGATGGAGGGTTAATAAAAACACTCAATAAAGCTAATTTGCATGATCAAGGGTTTTATTGACTCTCAATCGAGAGTTAATAAGTTAATCGAGGGTTTTCATTTCAAAGGCTCAATCGAGCATTATAAAAATGCTCGATCAAGAACTTGCAATGGTTATAAGTATAAATGAGAAACACAGCACTACTAATTTAACAATGTGTGTTGCATATAAACACAACAAATGAGTACTATGGAGGGTTTGTATAGTTGTTTGTAACTATCACACGTAGTAATTGGATTTGACAGGATAGTGGTAGGGGAGAGAGAGAGAGAGAGTGGGGGGTAGGGGTAGGAGGGTGATGAGTGAGATTTTGTGGGGAAGAGAGAGAGAGAAAGAGAGAGGGTTGCAAGTTTAGTGAGAGAGAGAGAGAGAGAGAGAGAGAGAGAGATTGGGGGTGGTCGTTACTGGTAGGAGTAGGTGAGATACCATGAAGAGAGTGAATGGGTGGTTAAGGGTAGGGGGGATTAGGGGGAAGATGGATATATAAAGAGAGAGGGGAGGATGGAGGGGTGAGGGAGAGAAAAAGAGAGATTAGGGGTTAGGGTTTTAGAGAGAGAGAGGGAGAGAGACTGGCTAAGTGTAGGGAGAATAAGGGGAGAGGCATAAAGAGAGAGAGAGGGATGGGGAGGTGGTCAGTCATTTAGAGAGAGAAATTAGGAGTTAGGGGTTTAGAGAGATATATGTTAGGGGTTAGGGTTTTAGATAGAGAGAGAGTTTGAGGAGGTGGTAAGTGGTCGGAGTAGATGTGTTGGCCCTAGGTAAGTTTTGGATATTTTTGGTACCAATTTTGAGGAAGTGATCAAACGGTGAATGAAGCTATGACAAAGTGGGTGGACAGAGCAGTTAGATCCGAAGAATCGATCAAGAATTAAGTAAATCAAGTTGTTTTGATGAATTCCGGCTGAAAGGTTGTTTACGAGGTTAGGAATTTTGTCCACTTACATTTATGGGATCAGGTAGTGGGTGTTGGGAAAAAGGCCAAATAGAGACTATAAATATGTAATGTGTTGGGAATTTTGGGGTTTGACAATTTTGGGGAAAATTATTATCTTTTTGTAGTTTGTTGAAGAATAGTGACTGTATTATTTTGTTGAAGTATAAGTTGAATTAGAGTCGCAAGGATGAAGGTCAATTTGCAGGTTGTGTGCATAGATATTTTGTAATGAAATGTTGAGGAGACTCTATCTACATGTTGGGTGTGCATACCTAAGTTTTAGAGTTGCAAATCTTTAATAATAATGAGTGTTTTTGTAGTTTTTCTCGTCTTGTTTTTCCATGTTTAATTTTTGGTGTTCATTCCTTGTGATGTGAGTGTTTACCTGTTAATTGCTTATTAATGCATAAATGGGTAAATATTTGTGATGGATAGATCAAGTAATAATTGAATGGTTAATTATGTTTCCATAGTAATGGTTGAATTCAGTAATATTTGTCATAGTTGTTGATCCATCGAAGTCCCTTCTGTCAAATTTATATTGGTGTAATATGGTGATGTTCCCCTTCTTTATTGTAAAAACATAGTTACTGCAATCCCCATATGTACGTCCGGTGATGATTCATCTTCTTTGCAGATGTTTTTGAAAGGGATAAAACCATTTCGAGTTGGAATATTGGGTCTTTGTAGGTATAATGTGGTTTAACCTGGGTTGTGTTAATATTCTGCCAACAAATGGTTCTGTTGCTAGGACCACGATTAGTTTAAAGGGGATATGTTCATGTGGCATCTGTCAAAACCTGAGATCGAGGCTTTTCTAGATCAAAAGACAAAGGATTTTTCTCAAGAATAAAATTGAGATCCGCGACTGACTCCAAGACAGGTTAGGTAAGTATGTCTAATTTGATATTCATGAAATGTTTTTGGTGATTTTCCTATTTTGTTGAATAAGTGGTTATCAAGGTTAACATTCCAAAAGTTAAACTTTCAAGGGAGTGAACCTGAGAGTTGGATGCATCAGTTGATCCAACGACTAAAGTGTGTGAATAACAAGATATCATGGGTTGTTGACTATTGGGTTGATATTATCCTATAGGGATATATCAGTGAGTTGGTTGTCGACACTATCAAATAATACAACTAAGAAGAAAGGGAGTTCTTGAGAGGTCCATGAGGTAGGTATTTGAAATCCTTGAATTTGTGGATTAAGATGTTATTGTGTGAAAAAAGGATCTTGAGAATGAACTCCGACGAGAAAATAAATTGTGCATGGTGGGAATGGATGTCGAGTGGAGGAAGGTCTAGGGAATGTATGGAATAAGCTAAAATGTTAAGAATAGAGGAGGGAGAGACTGACAAAGAGTGGGGTCTTGAGGACTGGGAAGATATTTCCATCGATTAAGAGGAGAAGGTATGTGACAATGAGAGAGAGTTGCAATGCAAACGAAAGGGAATACTATGAACCAGTACCATAACTCGACGCGGATTCTTGTGGAAAAGAAGAAGAATACCAACTTATTTTAGAAGAAGAAAACTTTACATACCTGCACCATACCCAAGGATGTGACATACCCACAACCCTGTGTACATCTACATAAACAAAGATAAGACCTAATAATTTGTTGCAGTGTTTTCACGTCAACTAGAATTGTAGGAATAGTTAGAATAGTGGTATGCCAAACAATAAAGTTCTTGGCATCTGATGGAGAATCTGCAGTCTGAAATTTTATTGTCGACGTTTCGAACCAAGCATGGCTCATCTTCAGAACAAATCCACGCTTGGTTCGAAACGTCGACAATAAAATTTCTGACCACAGATTCTCCATTAGATGCCATGAATCCTCACTGCGAAATCTCAGCAAATCTTAATAAAGTTCCTAGTAGTGGTCCTACAAGTTCAAGTCAGTCAGTACCCTGGAGGAATGGAATGGATGGGGATGATATGAATTTTTCAGGTGTTAAATGGGAATGGATAAGAGGATCCAAAAAAACATGGTTTCCTATACGAAGTAGTGTGTAGTTTTTGATAGGTCTAGGATTGGGCTATTAAGAGCGACCAGATGATCATGACCTTCAGGGGTTAGGTGTTGGATTGGTATATGATGTTTTATGTTGTCCCTACGGGAACCCCTCAAAATACATTAGCCGAGATCAAAGTTGGGTTGACAAATGAATTTAAAAATATTAATTTTGAGTTATAATGTATCACAAAACTAAAGGATATCAAGCATTCGTTCATTGAATCATTGTGGGGGTTCAACTAAAGGTTCAAGAATTTGATGTCCAAGGTGATTTTTTGTATGTTAGACGTGCAACATAAATAATTGTTTATTGCTGCATTTACAACACATATGACTACCTTTGATTCAACAAAAGATTGTATCTCAATCCAAAGCATTAGATCTTTCCATGAAGTTAGAAGCATCACCAATCATGGAAACTAGTGATGGAATGGTTCATATTCAATCACAATTGGCTAATTTGTCGCTACAAATTCAAGATTTGAAGAAGGTAAAGGAAGTCCGAGAAGAAACATGGTGCAATAGATGTTAAGCATAAGGGAATTGTAAAGATAAATGTTTGGTCTTTCACGTTTATTTGGCCTTTGGAGCACTAAACCAAATGAATCAGTCAAATATGTCATGGTGTAGATTTTTTCAAACTAGAGGACATCGATTAGAAGAATGTTTATATGTTTAGAAAATAGTGAGCACCCCTAAGAGCTCATTTTATAAACTCTGTCAATCTGTCGGACATGATAAGAAGGACTGTTGAGAATATTGGTTGCTCCAAGAGCATACAATTAATACTTATTTGATGAAGGGAGATGAGCAAGCTCAAGCTGAAAGAGGAAATGCACAAGTTAATCAACAAAGGGGTGGATTTTGTGACCATGTGTGAGGAGGATTTAGTTGAGGTATGGGTTAGTTAATATGCTATAACTACGTCCAACAAGGACATTATGCTAGAGATTGCTAGAACCCAAATTCGGTGTGTTCTTATTGTAATTCCTTGGACCACACTATTAAAGATTGTCCACAACTTATTGTATGTGGTAGGTGAAGACAAATCAAAACTAGATTCATAATGCAAACCAAAATATGCAAAAGATTACAATTGATCCAAGAGAGACGTCGTCAATTGTTGATTGTGTTACTAGAGGAGGAGCTATGGTAGGAGAGGATCGAGAAAGTCACATCTAGGAGTCAAGTATTCTACCAAATTCACAATGATAAGTACCATTCGAAGTACAAAAGGAGAAAGGGATCTAGGCTTTGAGTCAGAAAATAAATTTATGGGGAAACAAAATGGAGCTTCAACTTCTGCTTCTCTGCTAGTTTTTTATGAAGGGCCTATCTACAACATTCCACCTTGGTTTGACCATTTTTCACTATAAAAATCACCTAGGAAGGTAAGTGTTTTTTGAAGCTTCTTGATTTTTTTTAGTTTAAGTCAAAGATGAATAATCAGTAGCAGAGTTACATGGTTGATTAGATTGAACAAAAGATGAGGTTAGGCAATACAAAGCAATTAATCGTATTCATAAGAGGAGAAAGAATGGAAGTGTAGAAATTGCAAATCTGATACCATTATAAAAAGAGCCTTGATGCAAAGGAGAATCACAAGAGGTAGATCTTTCTACTAAGATAATTCTCACAAGTATGTAGACAGAAAATAAAGAAAAGAATGAAGAGACTGAATACAAGATAAGTGATCCAATATATTTCTAAGTATTATTGATCAAATTAATTGATACATCCTTATAAAGGAAATTTGAGCTCGTGGAAGACAACTCATGCTAGCTCATAAATCAGACTTACCAAACATGATAAACCCCCATAGGTGGCTAAATCACTTTCCTAATCAGTCAAGCAGAGATAATTTTAGGGGCGAAATTTAGCCCATGGGCTATTTTTAGGAGGTTTTCTCCAAAAAATGATTTGTCATTTTGCAATTTTTGAAGCCCTGTTTCGCTCAATTTTGATGGGGTAAACTTTTTTCACCCTAAAAATTGCCAATTTATTATATAAATGATATAAAATCCTTGGAAATTAAAATATTTTTTGAAAAATATCGCCAAACATTTTATAGTTGGTGTTTTAAGAATTGGTAAGATTCGCCAACATTTATACACTTTTAAATAAGTATGGTTCCTTAAAATCATCCCTGCAGTCAAGGACCTCATGGATTAGCTAAAGCATGACTGAGTTGTCATGACTGATGGAAAAATATGCTAATCTTGGAATATGGAGAGAAAACAATGGAGGATGGGTTGGAAACAAAAGATAATAGTTTCCTAGTTGACTAGCTTTACATTATCCACAGAAAATATGGATTAACGAAGAATAAAGATAGAATTTATAGGAAGGTGCAGTTACTAATTCTGGCAGTCAATAAAGTGGGAAGAATCAAACCAGAATCAAGATAAAAGCGCTCCTGGTGTATATATGGAAGGTGTTGGCCATGTGGTGCAAGTGGATGCCAACTATCTAGGCTAGTAGGTAGGAATTTAATAAAAATGATTAAATATTTTTATCCTAAGTATTAAGTGAGTTTATTATATTCCCACACCCCCCTTTAAGTCTGAATTTATGATGAAATTCCTAAAATAATCATAAATATAGATGCATCTAGGGCCCAACAACAAGGCTATGGTCATCCTTTACAATTATTTATGTCCATAAAAGTGAGGAAAGAGGCATGAGGAAAGAGGAAAAACAACATGGGGAAAATCCTCCATCCAGAAAGGAAAAGGCACAAAATTGGAAATAACATGTCTTCAATATTTCTTTATCTTCACTTGAATGAGCTAAATGAACTTCTTCTTGTGACATACTTCGATGAAGAAATAATGAACTCCATGATCATGTGCTAGAGTGTAGAATATGCAAGAAAGAAGAGGGTAGACTCCTTGTATCTCATCATCTGATGAAGTAGGAGCATTATCTGAATGCTTCTTTCTGTTGAAAAAATATGATCAGAAAAACAATTTTAAATGGAAAATATATATGTGCATATTCCTTCCCAAATAGAAAAAAAAATATAAGACATTTAGTAACATAATCAGTTCCTTGTATAGCTGCAAAATTGTGATATACATCACATATAATTCTTCCAATGTGATGTAGAATCTTCCCATATATGATATGAGGATGTAATGACTCTAATATATTATAAAAATTAACGCATGGAACAACAAATACAAAGTATTCAATGTCTCCATGAGGATATGGGGCTAGACGAGGAAAAGTAGGAGCAGCTAGGAAAAACTGATGTGTAAAAATATGGATGGATGGAATTGAGATCTGAACCATAAGTGTTTAGAACATCTCCAAACATGTGTAAAATAATTATAACTATTACTAAGTTCATATATAACTAACCATTGAAAAATAGACAATACTTGAAACCATTTGATATAAGTAACACTGAAAAGGAAATCAATGAGGAATCAACTAGTGAACTTGGGGTTTGTATACTCTTAGGAGCATTCATAGGTATGGTAGATGGTATGGATGGTAGTGTCTTGACATGTATATCATACTGCAAATATGCTTCTAAATCATATTTATAATCATGTGATTGAAGTGAGGAAGAGTCGCTCAAAGACAAGTCAGGATCTAGTGAAAAATCACAATCATTAGGAGATGAATCTAGGAGACTAATAGGTATATTATCAAAGATAGAAACTGATATTTCTGATTTTGATATATTAGAAAGTAAATCTATATCAAATATATGAGGAAATTATTTAACTCTAGCACTCAAGTCATAGTTTATATCACCTTGGAACTGCGCACTATGACAATATTGTGAGGATTCAATAGGTTTCTCTAACTCATCTAGAACTTCGATGTTGTGCTTCTCGTGTAAATGAGACATGATGTACATATTCTTATTGAAACATGTATTCTCAAGATGAAATCCCTTGCTGCGATAAGAACACTTGGATGTACTTCCTTTCTTCTTGACTTTCTTCATTGAATCTTCATTAGTAGACTTCAAACTTTCATCTTCAATATCTGACTTTGGCTTCTTATCTTTCACAATTTTCTTCTCTTTTGATTTGGCATTCTTACTTAATTTAAATATGAGAGAATGATTCTTTCCCTTGGACTATCTAAGAGCACTCATCTGGATCAATTTATCTTCCTCCTTTTTCATTGAATCAAAGAATGTACTCAAAGAAGACATTTTCCAATTAGAAATAGAAATCCTAATAGAAAGGAAATGTGGAAATTGAACCCAAGAGATAGAACAATTACACTCACAAAATTGCTAATCAAACATGCAAAATTAGCACCAAAGGAGACTGAAATTGGAGCATAACACTAATATGTATTGAGTAAGTGTACAATATCCAACCTTGTCAAGTAATAAGATTCTATAATATATAATTGCATGAGAGATTCGAATGCATAAATTTTCCATTCAAAATAGTAAAAAATCAGGCTTACCAAATCTAGTCAAATCCCCCATTGGTGCACATAAAGCAGTTTCCAAATCTAAGTAGATGCTCATGAAATTGCTAAGTCAAGTGGGAAAGCTAAAGAGGGATGGAAATACAGCTCATACATTCTTTTATTTGGAGAAAAGGAATGAGGATGATGTGGGAAAAAAACAAGTCAACTACACCTAGACTAGCTTTTCCTTTTTCCTTAAAACAGCTATAAAGCAAGGCATCTTTTCATAAAAAGTAGATATGCGCTTTAGAAAATATGGAATAAAGAAAACATGCTAAATTGGGTTTCCAGGATGTTTCCCAAGCGCTCCATGACTTATTTTTATCATGTGTTTACTTCTAGGACATGTAGAAGGCAACTAGCATAGAATGGAATCTAGGAAAGTAGGTAATAAGAAAAAAATAATTAAATTAATGTCTATTGTAGGTAACTATGGGTTGATTATTCTAACACCCCCCCTTAATCCTGAATTTATGAGTAAATATCAGAAAAATATAGGGCCTAGAATCAAGGCTTAGTCACCCTTTACATACTGCTTGTCCATACAACCAAGGAAAGAGGCAAAAATCCAGTGGGAAAATCCTCCCTTGAACATGGACATGAAAAACAAAATTTAGAAATCTTGTCATCAATCATGCTTCACAGCATGATCAACAATCCCTAGCACTGATTTAAGATTGTTGAAGGTCTTCTCACAAAAATTTTTGGTAAAGATGTCTGCTACTTATTCTAAAGATGCACATAAGAGTAGAACAATGGTACCATCATGCACAAGCTATCTGATATAGTGCATATGAATATCAATGTGCTTGGTTCGTTGTTTATGAACTGGATCATTGTAGATTCAAATGGTACTTTGATTATCACAATAGATAATAGTTGAAAACTCTGATTCAAAGCCACATTCTCGAAGTATCCCCTGCAACCACAAACATTGAGTTACTGCATTTACAACTCCTCTCTACTCTGCTTTTGTAGATGAGAGTGCTATGGAACTCTATTTCTTGCTTGACCAGTTGATTGTTCCTTCTGCAAGAATGAACACATATACTAGTGTATACTTTCAATCTGTGTTGTCACCTACCCAATCACTGTCAGTAAATCCAATCAAATCAAGATCAGATTTTGCTTTATAGAAGATCCCATGAGTTCTTGTTCCTTGAACAAATTTTAGGATACTTTTGGCTTCTCTCCAGTGGATCAAATGAGGCTGATACATGTATCTCTAAGCCCCACTAACTGCATAAGATAGATCAGGTCAAGTGTGTGTAAGATAAAGCAAACACCCAATCAACTGCCTATGCAGTGTATTATTTACCATAGGAGAAGAACCTGGTTCTTCAAGCTTAACTCCTGAAAGGAAGGGAGTCTTACTTGGCTTGCAATATTTCATGTTGAACTTGATGAGAAAATCTGAACCATACTTGGACTGATGTACTTTTATTCCATGTTGGGATTCAGCAATTTCGAGACCCAAGAATTGGCTCAACAATCCCAAATCTGTCATAGAAAATGCATGGTTCATTACATCCTTCAAGGAGGAAATCTCTTCCTTTGAAATTCCTGTAATCAGTAGGTCATCCACATAAAAGACAATAATTATCAAAGAACCATGAATCAGCTTCAAATATACATTAGGATCAGTCTTGCATCAAACAAAACTTAGTGATAGCAAAAAGTCATCAATCTTGGCATATAAAGCCCTGGGGGCTTGCTTGAGCCCATAGAATGATTTCTTTAACCAGCACACTAAATATGGATTAGAAACAAAACCTTCAGGTTGCTGCATGTAAACCACCTCGGTGATATCTCCATTTAGGAAATCACACTTCACATCCATGTGATGCACTTCCCACTGCTTCGAAGCTGCAATGGCTAGAGCTAGCCTTATGGAGTCCATCTTTGCCACTGACGCAAAGGTTTCATTGTAGTCAATACCATGTACTTGTGAGTAGCCATTGGCTACTAATATTGCCTTATATTTCAAAGGTGAACCATCAGCAGCACACTTAGTCTTGAAAACCCACTTACATTGAACTAGCTTCCTCCCTGGCAGAAGATCAACCAGTTCCCAAGTGTTGTTCTTCTAGAGCAAGTTGAATTCTTCTTTCATGGTTGTTTGCCATATGGGATCATGTGCTACATCTTTATATGTATTTGGATCTGATTCAACCATAATATAGCACTTCTCATCAAATAGAGGATCTTTCACACAAAGGGCACTCTCAAATTGAGATTTAGTCCTCCTAGTGTCATTAGGATTTCCAGCTAGTTACCCAACTGCATGAATGGTCTTTGCTGCCCATTTTGGTCTTGTAGGACTATTAGGATATGAAATCAAATCATAATTATAAGACATATCAGAATCATCAAACTCATTAGTATCTCTAGTTACAATCAATGGTTCTAGTGGTGAAGACGACTCTCCAACTTCAACTACTGCTAACATTAGAGGAAATTTGGGGTCTAAAATGGGCCTTATAAGAAAAAGCACCAACAATAAATTTTGTGAGTTGGAATTCAATAACCAATATAATTTCAATAAAATGAGTCAACCATAATGGTTGAATTGACATATTTGTCATAAAACAAAACTACTTTTTTTGTTCGTATTTTCGACATATCTCCCTATGTTTTTACTCAACTTTCAAGCAGGAGAGCTCATTGGACGCAGAATTTAATTCCGCGGCCAATGAGTACCCACAATGCATAATTTTGATGGACCTTGATACCCAAAAAGTATGCATTGTGGGTACTCGTTGGATGCGGAATTAAATTCTGTATCCAACGAGCTCTCCCGCTCGAAGTTTGAGTAAAAACACAGGGAGATATGTCGAAAATACGAACAAAAAAGTAGTTTTTTTCATTCTTCCTCCAAAATTAATAAATATTATTTTATTATTTTAACTATTGTTTTATTATTTTAACTATTATTTTATTATTTTCCTTAGGAGGCCCATTTTAGACCTCACATTTCCTCTAATGAGGCTCTTCTTGGAACTGAACACTTCTTTCAATGAAAGATTTTTTAGTGCTCAAGTTGATCAGCTTGTACCCTTTTGAATCTTTATAATACCCAAAAAATAGGCACTCTTGGCTTTGGGGTTGCAAATCCTTCCTCTTTTCAGTTGGAATTCTATCCCAAGCCTTTAAACCAAAAATCCTGAAATGGGTCACATCTGGCTTGTGCCCACTCCAATATTTGAAAGGAGTCATACCATCAAGTTGCTTATGAGGCACCCTATTCTGGATGTAGGATGCACAGTTTATAGCTTTAACCCAAAACTTTGGTGGCAAATTATTAGCCTCCATCATGTAGGTTTACATCTCCTTCAGTGATTTGTTCTTCCTCTTAGCAACACCATTTTGTTGTGGTGTGTAAGGGATCGAATGCTGCATCTGAATACTTGCATCTTTACAATACTAAATGAACTCAGAATTGACATACTCACCACCATTGTCAGATATGAGCATCTTTAGTTTCCTCCCAGAATGGTTTTCAACCACGGCTCTAAAGACTTTGAAGAGGTCAAAAACTTCAGACTTATGCTTTAGGAAGTGAACCCAACAATACCTGGAAAATTCATCTATGAAGGTTAGTGCATATTTAGCTTGACTCATGGACATATGAGGGAATGGACCAGCAATGTCACTGTGGATCAAATCAATAGGTGCAGAGGTTCTCTCATGACTAGCTTTCTCATACTTGTGCTCTAGGTGTTTTCCCAGGATACAACCTTAACAAACTCCTTTAGAAAACTTGATCTTTAGTAACCCTATGACCATATTTTTTTCACTCAAATCAGAAAGGTACTTGTATTTAAGATGGCCAAATATTTCATGCCAAATATTTCTTGCTTCATTAGCATGAATCAGAAGAGCAAAGGGGTTTAAGTAGGGTAGAAAATGGGAAAACTTGTATACCTTCGAAGTGTGATCAACAACACCTTTTGCTATGACTTTACCATTTGAAATCTCAATGATTTCAACATCATCAGGGGAGAATATGACCTTCTTTGGAGACCTAGTATGAGTCATCTGATACACTAACAAGAGATTAGAGGCAAGACCTAGAACATACAGTACATTATTGACACTACCATGGTCAAGATCAATCCTACCCTTCCCCAAACTGTCAGTGAGAGAGTCATCTCCCAAAACTATTGGTGGACCTTTCGACATGTCAAGAGAGGAGAATGTCTCTTTTGTCAAAACCATGTGTCTAGAAGCTCCAGAATCTATGATGATGCTAGGTGAGCTTTATGTGCCAGCAACCAAGGTGTGTACTCTCTCTCTCTGTCTTCTGAATTTGATCCTCCTTCCTTATTCTTTGAGCAATCGGGAAGGGAGAAGTTATTCTTCTCCAGAAGTTGGGTCAACATGTCAATTTGCTTCTTCATACAAGAGCTCTCAGGATGATATCCCTTACTGCAGTATGCAAACTTGCACATTTCTCCTTTATTCTTCTTCTTCTGGGAATTCTTCTTGGAACCTTGGGGCTCCTCTTTAGACTTAGACTTGTCTCTCTTTTGCTCAGGTGGCATTTTATATTTTTTCTTGCTTTTTCAATCCACCCTTGAATCTCCAGCAACTAAAGCTTGGTCTTTGGAAGGTTTGATGGTGCCCATCATCACCAACTTATCTTGCTCCTGTGTGAGGGATTCCATGAACTCTGCAAGCTTAGGCATATTCTAGGCTCGAGCTGTCAACTTGGTGGCATGCAAGGTCGAAACAAACACTGAATAGTCAGGACCAAGCTTAGATATTATGGCCAAGACTAGTTTATATTCCTTCTTTTCGATCCCACATTGTTTCAACTGCAAAACAAGGGCCTTAAAATTGGAAAAGTAGAGTTGCAATGATTCGAAGCTACTGGGACTCAAGGAGATCAGCTCATTCTCAATTTGATGTCCTCTCATCTCATCTGTCTTTCCAAAAATATATTCTATCTTCTCCCACACTTCATTAGGTTCAATCTATCAAGATGGAAGAGGAGGTCTCTTGAAATGCTCCAACACAAAAGACCATAGGCCTCATCCCTCTTGTTGTGCCATTTAATTTTCTCTACAGCTGCATTGGGCTCTACCTTAGTTTCCATAGTCACCTTGTAGAGACCATTCTCTCTCAACAATATCTCTGTCTCATATTTCCACTCAAATAAATTGAATGGAGTCAAGATGATCTTCTGAGATTGGTCCATAGCTTAGAAACTGTGCCCTCCAGTCAGCAGAATGCGCTCCCATTCAATGATGTCAAACATGCAATAACAATTTGGAAGGAGAGAAATTAGTCTACAAAGGCTCTGATACCATGTGGAAATTGAACCCAAGAGATAGAAAAATTACACTCACAAAATTGGTAATCAAACATGCAAAATTAACACCAAAGGAGACTGAAATTGGAGCATAACACTAATCTGTATTGAGTAAGTGTACAATATCCAACATTATGAAGTAATAGGCTGCTGTAATATATAATTACATGATATATTATAATTCATAATATTCCATTTGAAATAGTCAAAAAGCAGGCTTACCAAATCTAGTCAAATCCCCCATAGTTGCATAAAGCAGTTTCCAAATCTAAGTAGATTCTCATGAATTTACTAATTCACGTGGGAAAGATAAAGAAGGATGGAAAGACAAAATAATACATGTTTTTATTTGGAGAAAAGGAGGGAGGATGATGTGGGAAAAAAACAAGTAAACTACACCTAGACTAGCTTTTCCTTTTGCCTTAAAATAGCTATAAAGCAAGGCAACTTTTCAAAAAAAGCAGATATACGCTTTAGAGAATCTGGAATAAAGAAAACATGCTAAATTGGGTTTCCGGGATGTTTCCCAAGTGCTCCATGACTCAGTTTCAGCATGTGTTGACTTCTAGGAGATGTAGAAGGCAACTAGCATAGAATGGAATCTAGGAAACTAGGTAATAAGACAAAAATAATTAAATTAATGTCTAATGTAGGTAACTATGGGTTGATTATTCTAACAAGAAAGTAGACACAAAAATTGATTATTCATGACCCAATTTTGATAGAATGCAAAGGATAAATTTATCCTTCTCCTTTGTCAATGAATCAAAGAATGTACTCAAAGAAGGAATTTTCCCATTAGAAATAGCAAGCGTAGTAGCATGAAAAGTAGACACAAAAAATGAGTTTTCAAGAACCAATTTTGATAGAATGGAAAAGGATCAATTGATATTTTTTCTTTTGAATCCCACATTGCCTGAGAAATAAAAGAAGTGACTTGAATTTGGTTAAAAAATCCTCAATAGAATCGAAACCACTTGGACTCAATGAGAATAACTCATTCTCCAACTGATGCGCTCTTATCTCATCTTGAACTCCAAATAGAGACTCAAGTTTGGTCCATACTTGGTTTGGAGTGGTCAAACCATCTAGATGAAAGAGTCGATGGGGGGAAATAAGAGGCAAAACAATCCATAGTTTTCATCCAACCTATTATCCCACTTAGCTTTCTCAACAACAGAGTTTGGTTCATTTTCTAAAGCCATAGAAACTCTATAGAGTCCCTTACTGCGCAACAGAATGCCAATTTTGGCTTTCCATTCATGATAGTTGAAGGGATTCAAGATCATAGATGAAGAAAAATACATACTGAGATATTGATGTGCTCAAGAACATACTCTTTGCAACTTGCAAAAATAAAACTAGGAGAAAATCTTGAAATCTTAATAACAAGCTCTTCTTTAGAGAGGGATAAGAGATTGGATGCACTCTGATAGATAGAATAGATAGCTCCTCAATTGTGTTGAAATTGAACAAACTTGTTCTCTAATACCATGCAAAAATTGCATCTTTGCTACCATTAGAAAAAGCTCCTTGATTCAAATAAGAAGCACGAGAGGTAGATATTGCTACTAAGATAATTCTCACAAGTATGCACAAGAAAAATAGAGAGAAGAATAAAGAGATTAAATACAAGAGAAGTGATCAAATTAATTGATGATTATTACAATATTAATACATCCTTATAAAGGAAAATTCATTTGGTGGAAGACAACTCATGCTGGCTTATAAATCAGACTTACCAAATATGATAAACTCCCATAGGTGTTTAAAGCACTTTCCTAATTAGTCAAAGACCTCACGAATTATGTAAATCATGAGTGAGTTTTCATGAATGATGGAGAAACATGATAATCATGAAATATAGAGAGAAAATAATGGGGGATATGTTGGCAACAAAAGATATCAGTTTCCTAGTTGACTAGCTTTACCTTATCCATAGAAAAGATGGAATAAAGTAGAATAAAGATAGAATCCGCAGGAAGCTACAGTTACTATTTCTAGCAGTCAATAAAGTGGGCATGATCAAACCAAAATAAGGATAAATTCACTCTTGGGGTATATATGGAAATTATTGACCATGTGGTGCAAGTGGATGCCAACTATCTAGGCCGGTAGGTAGGAATTTAATTAAAAATGATTAATTTTTTTTATCATAAGTATTAAGTAGGTTTATTATATTCCCATACCCTCCTTTAAGTATTACTTTATGAATATATGTCTAAAATAATCAGAAATATCGATGCATATAGGGCCCAACAATAGGTCTATGGTCACCCTTTACAATTATTTATGTCAAAAGAAGTGAGGAAAGAGGCAAGACCACATGGGGAAAATCCTCCCTCAAGAAAGGACAATGCACAAAATTAGAAATAACATGGCTTCAATATGTCTTTATCTTCACTTGAATGAGCTGGATGAACTGCTTTTGGTGAAATACTTTGATGAAGAAATCATGAACTTCATGATCATGCGCTAGAGTGTAGAATCTGCAAGAAATAAGAGGAGAGACTTCTTGTATCTCATCATCTGATGAAGTAGGAGCATTATCTAAATTCTTCTTGCTGCTGACAAACACTGATCTACAAACACAATCTGAAATGGAAAATATATCTATGCATACTCCTTCCCAAAGAGTACAAAAAATAACACAATTAGTAAACAATCGGTTCCTTGTATAGCTGGAAAATTGCAACGTGGATGCAGGACCCGATCATTAGTTGCAGTTAGAAACGGGAAAGGACCAAACCAATTTAAATGAAAACCTTCCAGATGCATTAATATTTTCCAGTAAAGATGGTTGATGATTAATATGAATATATTATACATTTTTTTACTATAGGGAAGGCACCAAAAGGTTATACTACACCTCAAAAGAATTTTTGTTTTGTCAAATCCGTGGGTTTCTAGCTGCTAGCTGGCCAATTATATAAGTTGGGGCTAGATGAGATCTTGTGTTGTTGTGTTCTAAAACATGAGTGACCAATGATCCTAGTTGAAGCTCATGATTGGGTGGAAGGATGCCAATATCTAGGGAAAGAAACTACACAAAAGATACTATCGTTCGGGTTGTGGTGGCCTACCTTGCATTGAGATGCATATGAGTATTACAAGAGATATGACATTTTTCAAAGGACTGGAAATCAATCAAGACGATATGAAATCTCTTTAGTACCACAATTCACATTGTAGGCATTTGATAAGCAGGCCGTGTATTTGTTGGGTCCCATCAAACCACCAAGTAAAAAACTGGGTTCCAGATACATCATTACTGTGATAGATTACTTAACTAGATGGCATGAGGTTGCCCCTATGAAGGATTGCACTTTTGCAACTACTACAAGGTTCTTGTTTGAGAATGTGGTTACTATATTTGGATGTTCGATAGTTATGGTAAGTGATCAAGGTACACATGTTGTTAATAAAACTATTGAGGAACTTACAAAAGAATTTCAAATACATCATAGGAAGAGTACTCCATATCATCCGCAATCAAATGGCACCGTTGAAGCCTTTAACAAGATTTTGGATAATGCTCTAACTAAGGTTTGTAATGTGAACCATGATGATTGGGACTTAAAAATCCCCATGGTCTTATGGTCATGTCGAACAACCTGCAAGAAATTGAGAGGTCAGATACCATTCCAGTTAGTTTATGGGAAAGAGGTCATTATGCCTATGGAATACATTGTGTCGAGTTCGAGAAGAGATGATTTCACCGGTATGTTTGCTATTGGTGCTATTGAAGAGAGGTTGTCATAGTTAATCTAGTTAGAATAAGATCTCTTCATTGCAGGATTCCACGAACAAGTGCAGAAACAATGAGAGAAGGCTTGGCATGATAGACATATCAAGAAAAAATAGTTCTACAAGGAGAATTAGTTCTCCTCTATGATAGTAAGTTTTTAAAATATCCTGGTAAGATCTGAAAACATTGGTTAGGCCCATATGTTATTAGTTATGTCACTAAGAGGGTGCATTTCAGTTGCAAAAGTTACACAGGGAGCCCCTGGAAGGATTAGTTAATGGGATCCGACTAAAACCTTATAAGGATAGCTAGGAATTACTTGATTGAGTCAGTATATAAGTTGAAATAATTTTTTTTTTGGAAACCCCACCTTTTTCAGGTTTCAAACTTATCTTATGTGTCGAAGTGTTGTATATAATTATGTTTGGTCGAGGTATTTTTTGTCACAGTAAAACATGGTGCTAGTTGTAGTCGTAGTGTCAAGGAAAATCATGGAATTGTCGAAGTCAATATTTTGTTGAGCAGTGGAACTGTGTTACAGTTGGAATTTTGTCAATTATGTATGACTAGATGAAAAAATTTAGAACTAGGGACATTGATTTGGATAAGGAGTCCTTGGAACTTCGACAACAAAAAGAAAAATTGAGCCACAACAAGTAGAAGTTGTAGGAGGGTATCAAAGCTACTTGTCGGGGAATAGTGAAAGTAGTAATTCCTGAAGATTTGTCTCCTAAGCCCAAGTTAGTGAGAATTGGGGAAGTCATCACTGGATTTCACTATACATTTGAAGAATTGGAGGCTAAATTGGTTCCTAGAAAACCTCTTGAGGTAACTGAATAATAGAAGAAATAATTTCAAGAGGTCATCCAAGAAATCAAGCAAGCTAAAGCCTATTGTGATCAAGCTTATGAAGAGGTCTCTTAGACTTGGGGAGCCTTATTGGAGGATGAATAACTGCAATAAATTACCACTAAGATTGGTACATCTCAAGACAATATGGATAATTTGCGAAGTTTGTTGAATACACTGTCATTGATA
This sequence comes from Pseudotsuga menziesii, assembly GCA_001517045.1. Lineage (NCBI taxonomy): Eukaryota > Viridiplantae > Streptophyta > Pinopsida > Pinales > Pinaceae > Pseudotsuga > Pseudotsuga menziesii. The sequence goes on from LPNX010687983.1 coordinate 173,010, forward strand.
GAGTGAATGAGGAAGGCTGCTGAAAATAAACCTCTGTAATAGGATATTAATAAACTTTGGGTACACTAATAGAAATAAACAAAGTGTGTGGGAGAGTTGCATACATAGGTTGAGTGATTCTTTAAAGTCAATAGGACATCACACTTGGAGATTAAGTAGGCCCTGACAGTGACCATGGAAAGAAGTGCAGAGCTAATTAATCTCAATGCCATTGTGGAAGTGACCAAGATTAAGGAAAATGTGCATGGATGGATTGAAGAAGTAAAGGAAGTTTAATAATACTTTCAGTCAAAGTTGAATGCACCGACTTCGTAAGGATGAAGTTGTTTGGGCCGAGCCACATGTGAGTGTTGGGGGCCTATTGGCCCTAGGTAAGTTTTGGATATTTTTGGGTACCATTTTTAAGGAAGCAGTTGAAGTGTGAATAGAGCTGCAACAAAGTGGGTAGGTAGAGCAATCAACTTCGAAGAATTGACCAAGAATTAAGGAAAGCAAGTTGTTTTGACAAAGTCCAACCGAAAGATTGGTTAATCAGTTAGGAATTTTGTCCACTTACATTTATGGGATCGGGTAGTGGGCACTGGGAAAAATTCCAAATAGAGCCTATAATTATGTAATGGGTTGGGAACTTTTGGGTTAGACAATTTTGGGGGAAAATAGGATATTTTTGTACTTTGTCAAAGAATAGTGAATGCATTTTTGTGTCGAAGTATAAGCTAAACTAGAGTCACAATCATGAAGGTCAATCTGCAGGCTATGTGTGCAGATATTTTGTAATGAAATGTTGAGGAAATGTCTGCAGGATGGGTGTGCAAACCTAAGTACTCGAGTTGTGACTCTTTAATAATAACAAGTGCTTTTGTGTTTTTTTCTCGTCTTCATTTTCCATGTTAAATTTATGGTTTCCATTACTCGTGATGTCTACGTTGACATGTTAATTGCTTATTAATGCATCAATGGGTAAATATATGTGATAAATCACTCAAGTAATAATTGAATGGTTAATTATGTTGTCATAGTTATGATTAAATGACATGATTGAATTCAGTAATATTGGTCGTGGTTGTTGATTTTTCGAAGTCCCTTCTGTCGGAGTTATATTGGTGAAATATGGTGATGTTCCCCTTCTTTGCTACAAAAACTTGGTTTTTGTAGACCCCATAGGTAATTCAGGTGAGAATTCATATGATCTACAGGTGTTACTGAAAGGGCTCAAACCCTTTTGGATTGGTATTTTGGTTCTTTATTGGTATAATTTGGTTGAACCTGGGTTGTGTTAAGATTGTTCCAACAAGGTGATTGACATATATAAATAGAGAGAGTGGGTGGTTAAGGGTAGGGGGAATTAGGGGAAGAGGAATATGTAGAGAGAGAGAGAGGGATGGAGAGATGGTTGGTGGTAGGGGAGACAGAGATATAGAGAGAGGTGGGGTAGGGGTATGAGGTTGAAGAGTGGGGGGTTTGAGTAGGAGATATATAGAGAGATTAGGGTTAGGGGTTTAAAGAGAGAGAGAGAGAGATCATGGGTTGGGTGTTTAGATATAGATAGAGAGATATGGGGGAGTGATGGTTAGTGGTAGGACTAAGTGAGAGATCAAAAAGAGAGAGAGTGATATATAGACAAGCGGAATAGGAGAGAGGAAGGGTTAGATAAATAAATAAAGGATAGGGTTAGGTTTTAGGGTAATAAAGAGGTATATAGAGAGTTGGGTGGTGTAGGATTTATGGTATAGGGAGAGATGGGGGGTTTATACTCTTATGGTATAGGGATAAATGGAGGGTTGTAAGAGAGCTAGGGGGGTAAGGTTATAAGGAAGGAGGGGCCATGTAATTATATTGAGAAAGGGAGATATAACTAGAAGGAGGGAAAAACGAATAAATATCATTAGTGCACGTGCAATTAGTACGTGCATGCTATTAGTGTCCACACGTTAATAGCATGTGTGTGCTCTTAGTGCACACATATTATTAATGTGTTCACGCACAAGTATACTAGAAGACCTATGCACTAAAAAAGAATGTAATTTGACTATGTTAAGGCTATAATAGCGGGGCCTAACACTCAACCTTCTCATTATAGGGCTTCGTTGACTTCCTAAATTTAAAAATATATAAAATCAAATTGGAAAATTTTGGAAAAAGAGAACTGCACTAGAACCATATGTTATATACAACTCTACATAATTTATTTTACAAATTTGGACAGTTTACATACCAAACCCAAGGCTTAACACAAACATATGTATTATGTTTTAGAAAAAATATTATACCAATATTCTTAGAAGAATTCCATTTTTTGGGAGTTACACCTATTTTCTATTTATAAAATATCTATATTCTAGAAGGTGATCTGATAGTCTACGTTTCATATTTTTACACTATATTTTAAAAAGTTGTGTAGGTACCTCAAAAAATTCATTTTAATGGTTGAATGTATGTGTCTCAGGAGGTCCATTGCAACTAACACGTCATAAGTGGGTATAATTACCTTGCACCAACCTAGGGTTCCCTTGTTCATTATGTTTTGGATCCCAGCCATAATGAAAAATATCATAGTTCACCAGTGCATCATCGATGAAGGTGCATCTACGTGTAAATTGTTCAAGGAATTTTTCAAATCCCTGGTCACATTAGTGGCCCCTTGAGATGATGGGGAACTCTTTCAAATGCCGCTTATCAAGTTTTCTTTCTATGATACCAATATGTCATGTCCCCATCCCTCACTCAAACCAGTGTGATGGAACATGAGGTAAATCCATGGCTCAAATTTAGCTCTAATGCCAATTTGTAATGTGCCCTTTTCTACACTAGACCTTTTAAAAAGGTTACCTATGTGTTTCTTACATGCATTCTTATAACAAGCACATAACATATTAGATTAAGATAATTACTCCACATATACTGCACCAAACCCAACCATATTTCACAACATAATTTGGTTTAGTATATCTTAAAACATAATAAGGTACTCATTTACCGTGACACAAGACCTATGAAACAAGACCTAGGATAGAGGAGTTGCAACACAAGATACGAGACATAAGTAGTTGTTACAAAATACTTGTAAGACAATACCTATGACACAAGACCTGCGAAAAAGGAGCTACAACAAAATAAATGAGACATAAGTTGTGTGTGACACAAGACATATGACACAATACCTACTACAAAGGAGATGCAAAACAAGAGTTGAGACACATGACCCGTGACACAAGACCTATGACACACGACCCGTGGCACAAGACCTGGGATAGAAGGGTTGCAAAAAAAGAGTTGAGACACTAGAAACTATAACCAAAGAGTCGTGACACAAGATCTATGATAGAAAACTTGCAAGAAAGGATTTGTACACAAGTGTTGAGATACAAGCAACTATGACACAAGATTTGTGACACAATACCCATGACACAGTAGCCTAGGACATAAGACCTATGACATAGGAGTTGCATAAACCAACATACTCATCATGTGCATAACAATAAAATCATGCACATAGATAACCCACTTTCATACTATTCCTATACTTCCAATTTAACCATTCAAGCTAGGCCATCTCATTCAATTTGACATAAATAACCAATCATTCATAATACAAAATTTGACATATGTAGAGACAACAATAAACACTTATCTTTCACTAGTGGAAAATGAGAGATTAGTGACCAAAAAAATGACCAAAATCTACATATCAATGACCACTTTTGGTTTGGTGATCGCTGGTGGCTAATTTGCGGTCTTTTATTACATGAACAAAATTGGTCATTTTTATTTTGGTCATTTATAGCTTGTCGATTGGTCATTAATTTGGTCATATATTTGGTCATTAATTTGGTCATATATTTGAATCAATGACCAAATATATGACCACATTTGTAACCAAATTAATGACCACATGACAAGCTAGAATATGACCAAATTTGGTCACGTAATAAAAGACCATAAATTAGCCACCAAAACTAATTTTTGGTCATTGATATGCGAATTTTGGTCATTTTTCTGGTCATTTATATCTCATTGTTTGGCCTCATATCTCTCAATTATTGGTCATTTTATTTGTAAATTTTGGTCATTAATCTCATTTACTAGTCACTAATTTAGTCATTTTTTGTCGCTTTATGTATGATCATTAATTATATTTTAGTAGTTTTAATGTTGTCCATTATTAATCAATATAAATTTTTAATTTGATATTACGTTTAAATTAAAAAAAGAATCATACATTTATTCTCATCTAATACACATGCGGATTATGCAATGTCACATTATAATTAATTACAACACTTGTAAATAATATCTAATACACATGTAAATCATGCAATGTCACATTAATTAGTTAATAATTACAACATTGGCACGTAATATAAAGTACAACCATATATATAAGTTTTAAACCACAAATTATATTATATGAAATGTCAAAAGTATTACAATAAATATGAGTTTTCTCAAAAACAAATATTAATTTCCATATAACTTTACAGGAAAATCATCACTTTTCAAAATATTACAATGGCTAAACCATCATACTTGCACTTGGTTGCAAAACCATACTTAGATCCCACATCAACAGCTTCAAAACCATACTTAGATCCCATGTCAGCAGCTTCAAAACCACACTTAACAACTTGAAAGCCTCAACATCAGGGTCTTCATACTGAATGACAAATCCTCAGTAGCGGGCTCTTCATACTCAATGGCCCACTTATAAGTTAAGCTCTCTCCTACAAAATCCAATAAAAAAATATCACTTGTAAAATAGAAAAACAATGAACTGTAAATTAGAAAAACAATGAAGTAAATTATTCATCTTGTTCAACAGCTAACAACAATAACCAAGATCATGTGCAAAATAGGAAAATCTAATCTAACAAATTCAATTTAAGAATTGGTTAAAAT
>LPNX010688017.1:0-49489 GCA_001517045.1 Pseudotsuga menziesii
AGCCTTCAATCTTGTCCAAATTTGTAGGGCCGAGTTGTCTGAGCTTCTAATTGAATGAAACCGTCGAGTTCCATGCATTGTGTTCACCTGAGGTGTTTGTGATTGGTCCACATTTGTAACCTCCCAAAATATTATTCGCACTAAGTGTTTCCTTGTTGCTTGTTCTCCCATGACAGATGCACACCATTGGACTATAGATGTTGCATCTCGAAGGGGAGCACCTGTAAACTTCATCTCTTCCCTTCGAAGGGCAGTTTTAATGCATGCACCAGCACCATCGTGCTCTCCTTTTCCATGACCAGTTTCAAAGTAGTTCCATACATGTGGCACCTTGTATTTTAGGTGCAACAAACACAACCATTCAAATACACGTGCATTCTTGAACTGTCCAGCACAACCGTCTGACCAAATGATATGACGATAAAATGGTATATCCATAGCTTTCACGTGGTCATAGAATAATTTAAAGCAATGTTGCACGTAATGGATGTCATGGGTCCGGTCGTCACTTATGTAGAAGTGACTTTCTTTCAGTATCACACGTTTCTCTTCACTGCTATCTTGCCCATGTCGATACGTGATATGCACCATTATGCTCACCTGCTCTGAGTGATAGTATTGACTTTGAATTTCATTTTGTGGTTGTAGGGTGTAATTTTCAGCAAATTCAACCACTAATAGTATTGTTCTGAGAGGAAAGGTGTCCCGGCATATTCTGAATTGCTCATCTTTCCACCGTGCCATATCGACATGTTGAATGTACTGTTGGATCTTTCCACGAAACTCTGGAATAAAATCACATACTCGAACCTGGTACATGAATATTAATATGTCAATAAACCACATAAAAAAATGTGTGTGTACATGTGAATATTAATTTGTCAATATTCAAGAATTTACCTGTGAAGTCACCAATTTAATCTTCCTGCTTTCTTTCCCATCATTTAGCTGATATGTCTCATACTGATAGTTCTGCTTCTCAACAATTGCATTCCCAAATGCTTGATCTGCACTTTCATGGATGCAATCAGACCATAAGGATAGCCCACAACAATTGTTGCAAGAACCGTCTACACATTGTTTTAAGTAATGTGTCTACCCATCTTGCCTCGGACACATGAGGCTATGGATGAAATCCCTGGATGAAATTGGCGGTACTGTACTTGAGCATTCCTGCACATGGTTAGGATGCAAAAAACGACGTATATGTGAAAATGTATGGTAATATAGGTCAAACTCTATGTGGTATCTACAACAACAAGTGTTTCGGATGGTATTGATTCTAACATACCAAGGCTTTCTTTTTTCAAAAGATCTTTGCCCGAGCCTTAGCTCTACATGGGCAACTTTAAACATCTCGAATATTTGAGTTTGTGTCATGTCAAGATAATGCTTAACATGAGGTTCAGTGTGATGAGAACCCCTACAATGTTTTAACACATCCTTTGTGTTATAAGAAGGCCTAGTGTTATCATGCCAAAACGTTTGCACTAGGCCCTTCACTGCTTCGACTAACTTCATGTCTTTGCGGGGCAGTCTACCACTAAATGCCCGTAATGTTTCCATTTGTCCCTCTACATCAAGGTTGTCTCTTCTTACTGAATATTTTTTAAGAGTCTTTGGATGTAAAGGAACAATTTCTGATGTGCATTTAAGTAAACGACATTGCCTTGTGGATCTACATACAATTGATTCAGCCAATACACGACGAGCCACATTACAGTCTTTTGAACGAGTTTTTTTACCAATCGATGTGAATGCAGCAGTAAGAGATTTAACAATGTGATTACTTGATTCCATATTCTTCATTGTTGTTATGCCTAAATTTCTTTTAACAGTTGCCATATTTCTAGATTTAAGCAAAGCTAAAAACAGTTGGCATTTACCGGCTTCGGATTTGTTATCAAAATATTGTTTCATTATTTGAGAAGAATGACGAAGGATAGTGCGTTTAGCCACCTTACCTCCATGGAAGTCAATCCGCTCTCGTCCACTTGTATTCGTTTAGGAGTTCTCTTTCGTTTTGATGCAAAATTTCTTGCCGTTTGAAATGCTGGAGTGACGTTTACATCCACTACCGGCTCACAACTTCGATTAGGAGATTGAACCACCGAACATGGTTGTTCCTGAGTGACATTTGCATCGGGGGTAACATAATTATTGAACTGTTCAGAAGATTGACCGTCTACTAATGGATGAATAATATCAACTTCCATATAACCAGCTTCTTTTAAGGTTGCATTATATTCCTTAGCCTCTAGGTCAGGTATCTCTTGAGGGGGAATGGGAACTATTTTCTCATCTAATGAATGTCGACGATTTCTAGAATCTTCCCTTTTTTTTTTTTTTTTTCTGCTTCTTCCGGTGTAAGCACCTTCCTTGCTGACTTTCTTCCTCTATTACGTACATTCCCCATTGAAATCCACCCAAACCTGTACAAAACTATGCAATTATGTAATTAATGATAAAAATTTGCATGTCCAACAATTCTCTATGCACGGGTTCAGACGAATTATGTCTTTTGATATGTTAAAGGTGGCCAACACAACTCCACCCTACATTTTCTATAAAACATAAATCGCACCTGCGATATATCGCATATGCGATATTGAATTTTAGGTTTTTTATGGAGGAAAAGGGTTTTCTATATCGCATATGTGATATATCGTATATGCGATATATTGCATATACGATATATCGCATATGCGATTTAGTTCTCAATGAAAATGTGTTAAATTTACATTGTGATCTTTTTTTTGTCAAGTACCTTTTCCACCTCGGGATTCTTACCTTTTCCTCTAATTGTTGTATGCTTGTCTTCTTTTTCTTTTAGCATCAGATCTAGATAGATTTGGTGATTTGGGTTGCATAAGAAAAAATATGTACATCCATTTTTCCATCTCCCCATCCAAGTATCCTTTTATATATATATATTTTAAAATATGATCCATACATCCATGGAAATATACACTTATATAGTTTTGTATGCATATTATGCATAAACATACATGCACATATACATAATCAAATAGTTATTCTATACAACAATAACTCTAATTATTTGAACAATAACTCTAATTATTTGAAGATAAAATAACTTTAATTATTTGAAAATAAAATAACTGGAATCAAAATAAATCTCAAACAAGGCCCTACACATAATTAAAAGTGAACTTTAAGACAAACATCCATGGAATCTATTGGTTTATTGGCTTAAAATAACCTTAATGTTTTTGTTTAGTTAAAATAGTAACTGAACATGAAGAACTTTCTTATACTAAGTGGTTGCAAGTCTTATTCTTTGTTTTTGTTTCATTAAAATATTAATTGGATATGAAGAACTTTCTTGAATACCTATTCTTTGTTCAGATCAATAGATTTCATTATCTCAGAAACTAAACATTCAGTTGTTAGCAAGATGTTGATGATGAGGAGGATGATGACTATGATGATGATGATGAGGATGAGGGTGATGGTGATGATGAGGATGAGGGTGATGGTGATGATGGTGATGATGAGGATGAGGGTGACAATGAAGATGATGGTGATGATGAGGAGGATGATGAGGCTGTCCATGACGATGATGACCATGATGATGATGATGATGACAATGATGATGATGATGACCATGATGATGAGGATGAGGATGAGGGTGATGAATGATGATGATTATGAGGGTGATGAGGATGAGGATGATGAGGGTGATGAACGTGATGATGATGACCATGATGATGACCATGATGACGATGACCATGATGACCATGATGATGATGATGACCATGATGACGATGACCATGATGATGCTGATGATGATGATGACCATGATGATGATGATGACAATGATGATGATGTTGAGGATGAGGGTGTCAATGAAGATGATGACCATGATGATGATGACAATGATGCATCTGATGATGATGAGGGTGATGAACGTGATGATGATGACCATGATGATGACCATGATGACCATGATGATGATGATGACCATGATGACGATGACCATGATGATGATGATGATGATGATGACCATGATGATGACCATGACAATGATGATGATGACAATGATGATGATGTTGAGGATGAGGGTGTCGATGAAGATGATGACCATGATGATGATGACAATGATGCATCTGATGATGATGAGGGTGATGAACGTGATGATGTTCAGGATGATGATTATGATGATGAAGATGATGAGGATGCTGATGATGTTGAGGATGAGGCTGTCGATGAAGATGATCTGACCATGATAATGATGATGATGATGACCATGATGATGACAATCATGATGATGACAATGATGATGATGTTGAGGATGAGGGTGTCAATGAAGATGATGATGATGATGATGATGATGATGAGGATGAGGGTGATGAACGATGATCATGAGGATGAGGATGAGGGTGATGAACTATGATGATGAGGATCGAGGTTGATGAGGATGAGGATGAGGGTGATGATGAAGATGATGATGAGGATGATGGTGATGAGCGCGATGATGATGAGGATGATGATTATGATGATGATGATGATGAGGATGATGATGATGTTGAGGATGAGGCTGTCAATGAAGATGATCTGACCATGATGATGACGATGACCATGTTGACGATGACCATGATGATGATGATGAGGATGAGGGTGATGAATGATGATGATGATGAGGATGATGATTATGATGATGATGAGGATGAGGATGCTAATGATGTTGAGGATGAGGCTGTCGATGAAGATGATCTGACCATGATGATGATGATGACCATGATGATGATGATGATGATGATGATGACCATGATGATGATGATGAGGATGAGGGTGATGATGAAGATGATGTTGAGGATGATGGTGATGATGAGGAGGATGATCAGTATGATGATGATGAGGAGGAGGAGGGTGATGAGGAGGAGGAGGAGGATGGTGATGATGACCATGATGAAGCTGATGAGGATGAGGGTGATGACGATGATGATGATGATGAGGATGAGGATGATGATGATGAGGATGAGGATGAGGATGAGGATGAGGATGAGGGTGAGGGTGATGATGACCATGATGATGATGATGATGATGATGATGAGGGTCATGAACATGATGATGATGAGGATGAGGATTATAATGATGATGATGATGAGAATGCTGATGATGTTGAGGATGAGGGTGTCGATGAAGATGATGACCATGATGATGATGACAATGATGATGATGAGGAGGAGGAGGAGGAGGAGTATGAGGGTGATGAACATGATGATGATGAGGATGAGGATTATGATGATGATGAGGATGAGGATGCTGATGATGTTGAGGATGACAATGATGATGATGATGACCATGATGATGATGACAATGATGATGATGACCATGATGATGATGATGATCATGATGATGATGATGATGATGATGAGGGTGATGAACGATGATGATGAGGATCGAGGTTGATGATGATGAGGATGAGGGTGATGATGATGATGAGGATGAGGGTGACGATGAAGAAGATGATGAGGTTGATGGTGAAGATGAGGAGGATGATGAATATGATGATGATGAGGATGAGGATGAGGCTGTTGATGAAGATGATGATGATGGTGAGGATGAGGGTGATGAACAATGCTGATGAGGGTGACGATGAGGATGAGGATGAGAGCGACGATGAAGATGATGATGAGGATGATGGTGATGATGAGGAGGAGGATGAGTATGATGATGATGATAAGGGTGATGATGAGGATGATGATGATGATGGTGATGAGGATGAGGGTGATGATGATGATGATGATGATGATGATGACCATGATGATCATGATTAGGATGAGGATGATGATGATGATGATGAGGATGAGGGTGATGATGATGATGATGATGATGATGACCATGATGATCATGATTAGGATGAGGATGATGATGATGAGGATGAGGATGAGGGTGATGATGATGATGAGGTTGACGATGATGATGATGAGGATGAGGATGAGGATGATGATGATGATGACCATGATGAAGTTGATGAGGATGAGGGTGATGATGAGGAGGAGGAGGAGGAGGATGAGGATGATGAGGAGGAGGAGGTTCACAGATCTAAAATAATACAGATTTCTCCTTCCATTTTATTTACAACAAGATGACGAATAACAACTGTATGGACATCCCCACATGCTTGCATCTTGCAAGAGAGGAAGTTCACAGATCTAAAACAATACAGATCTCTCCCTCTAGTGTATTTACAACAAGATGTACACCAACAACTGTACGGGCATCCCTATGTGCTCACATATTACACCATCTACATCATCATTATCATCTAGTTTCAACAAAGCTCGGCACCTCTTCTAGTTTTTGGCTTCTCCTCTTTGCAAGCATGGCTTCCAACATCAACAGGGAGGCAGGAAAGAAGGGAGGCTTTCCACTTAAATCTGGAGGAATGGGCTGTATGTGAGGCCCACACTCCCCATTACATATTGGGTAATGTATTATGTAGATATATTAGTATAAATAATGAGTAGCATTTATTATGCTTGTTTTGGCCTCATTAATGAGGTCCCTTTGTAATGGTTATAGAAAGGCACCTGTCCTCCTAATGAAGATAACTTTTCTTGTGCAAGTCTTGTGTCTCTCTCTTTCTGTTTGGGTTTTGGGTGTGGTTTTAGGTCTAAGTTTTATTTTGGGTTTCTCCATTGAGAGGTGATGCTCTCCTAGCCTCACCTATGATATTTTCTATTAGATCTATCAAGCCATGAAACGTAGATCAATGTTCCTTAGCAACTACATAATGTATTTTTTGTTCTACACTCGAATATTAAATACATGTTTTTTCTTTGGAATCAAAATTGGGAGGCAAAATCAAACTATCATCGAGGTGAAATTAATCATAATAGGGATGATTTTTGGGAACAATGGAGTAATGCTCTACCCCAAATTTGTCCCCCCTCCACTAAATCTTTCTCATAAAACTTAGCAATGTTTATAAAATGAACAACTAAGAGAACTTTTGAGAATATATATACTCTGTCGTTTGTTATCCAAATAGAGTAAATGCAATGGTACAACTCATGGATAGAAGGAAATAAACCATCAAATCAACATTTTGACACATTAGATCCTTAGTGCGAGAGTAGATCAAAGAATTCATGTTTTGATTCTTTCAACATTGGAACTTTATTTCTCAATAATATAAGCACTAAGTGGATGGGTAGAAACAACTAAGGAGGGTTTGATGTTGATTGCGTCTTTGAAGCAACAAATCATTGAGAAGGAAGGAATACCTTTACCCCATGCACCTCCATGAATTCGTAATACCAAGAAAGTCATTAAATCGATATAGATGCAATATTTAGAAAGAAAACATAGGTTATTCAATTACTTACCAACACACAAAAGTAGTGGTTGAACTAAATGGATTCCGACTTTTATATGCATATTTTACTTTATGGGTTCACTAAGGATGATTAGATGATTTAACATGTAATGTGATGGTAATCTGCTCAATAGATCTCACTAATATTTGATATGTCTCCCCATGGTCAATACATTTCTCATATGTTCTAATAACGCATATGCGATATAACGCACATGCGATATATCGCATATGCGATATGGATAAGCTATATCGCATATGCGTTATATCGCATATGCGTTATTTTAAAATTTAAATAATTGGCGGGATTAAGGTTTGGCATTAGGTTTGGAAGCAGCTTCAGAATACCGAACCTATTGGCTAGGACAAATCAACCAGGGCTATTGCTTTTCTTTTAGAACTCTATCAATATGCTCAGATTAGATCCCGTGTTTTGATATGACATACACAATATTTTTTAATGAAAATGTACGATACTGTAGAGTACGAAATGAAGATTCTGAATATATAATTTTTTCCTTCAAAACTATGTTTTATTTATTTATAATTATTTTTCTAAATGATACACGTTAGTTTTTGAGAATACATACATCGATTGTTTGTTATAAAACTTTTGATTTCCATCACCATTTCCCATAAAAACTATATGGTGCACTAGACGAGATCAAGCTCTGTGATCTAATATTAAGAAATCAAGGATTTCATTAATTTTTGCCCCTAAAGTGTTGCACCCGCACATAAGGTTTTAATTTCAAGCTTTTCTGACTTCAATAATTAATAATAATAAAAAATAATTCATGAAAAATTCCGAATAAATAGTGTTGCACTAGGCCCATATGTCCTTTATATGTCTGCAAGATTTTATCCCAAATGGACATCATTTCCTCATATATTGCTGCACCCACACAAACATATATGTTAAGATGTGCTGAAAATTTGAAAACCCACTTTCACGGAAACTAATTTTATAATCATTTGCACACATTTTCTTTGCATAAACCCTATATATTATGAAAGCTGATTGAATTACCTATCTTTTCTCTTTTTACTTCATCTTCAAATAAGTTAGGGAAGTACCCCTAATTGTCACCTAAAATCAGAGTTTTCCGTTTATTCCAGTATTATGTGGCATCTAAAGTGTCCTTAAAGGAGTCCATGATTGTGCATCAGCCCATAAATGTTTGGAATCCATATCCTATCATATATGTGGCAATTGTTTTCATTATTTAATTTCAATCATCATCTTTTGGACTCTTCAATTGACTTGTTAATTATATTACCTATATCTTCTAAATTAATTTGTCAACTTTATACCCTAATTTTTGTATCCCGCTCTTAACCCCTTTTTTTGGTAAATCTGAAATTTATTCCCTAATTTGTATCCAACACTATTAGCTTCATGTTCACAATGATGATAATCTGATTTAGGTTTTAATTACTAACTATATTTCATAATTTCTTTTTCACGGAACCCCCACACACTTTTATAAGATAAGTTGAATTTCCTCTAAAAATTTTTGGAAGAAAGATACGTATGGAATTGATTTGAGGGGTTTCGACATAGGCTAAAAATAATATGGAAGATTCATGTATGGGTAAAAAGGACACTGGGTACGAATTTGTACCACAAATTGTAGGTGATTTTATGGTTGATATGATAGAAAAGGTGTTTTCCTTTAATTAATTCATACAAACAATGGTGGTTGTACTTAAATCCACTCCTGTGGATGGTAAAGAATGAGTGTGTGGATGTGTATGGATTTTAATTGCAATTGAGATAGTATGTGGGATATTATAATGGCAAGGGAAGTGCATTTTATGAAACATCAATGGGGAATTAGAATATTTGGATAAATGAATATGTTATGGTAATTGAGGGCATGATTAACAATATAAATCATAATTTTATGCAAGACTTATGTCTTTGATACCAAATAGGATAAACAATTTTTTTCATTCATAGAAGTCTGACACTATCGGGGGCATCATGTAGGTGTCCTTGGGTTTGACCCTGGGTGGGGACAATCCTAGTTGACTGCCCCAACCACCCCATCTATAATCGCTCGACCAGGATAAACAGACATGTTTAGCATATTACTAGAATATTCTGCAAGTATATAAATATATACTGAATAAAAAATTAGTGATTAGAATCTTGTTATGATATACTTATATGCAGTGATTGGTCATGAGGTGAAGTGAGATGTGTCCATTGACCACTCATTAGCCTAATTATATGTATCATTGTGATTGTTTTTGTTGGTGTTGTTGTTATAATATATGTACATGTTACAACAACCCTTAGAATAAGCGTGATGCTTCAAATGAACGCACTCTCATTCATTCAACCTTTTGTGACTTATAGGTAGGTACAAATACATCAATATACATAAGAGCATAAATTTATGTACACACATACTTACATTCCATTTATAATATACAAGTAAATTTTAAGGAATTTATATGCCATGGGTGGTGGGCATGGTGGTTTTATACATTCATTAACAAGAAATATTATTATGTTTGATCATGATTCATGATCCAACAAACAATAAGACTATCAAGATAACGATTTAAGCCTAGGCCCACTTAGGGATGGATATACATTTTAGTAGGATGACAACTAGGAAATGCATTTGAAAAAGAGACAAACATTGACTTATAAATCATGTGTGAACGATTGAATCCATGATTACATTTCAACATGCATGTATCACAATTATATGCATCTATTCAATCATGATTACATTTCAACATGCTTGTATGCACAATTATATGCACTTAAACGTACATACCATAGATTTTGAGTACATTAAATTCTATAGATAAATTTGACTATTGAGATAAGACTAGGTGTAACTCTATTATTAGACTTATTAGAGAAAAAAGTTACAAATAAAAATATTCATTTTCAATTTGTGATATATATAATTACATTTTCCACAAAATAATTTAAATGAAAAAAAAAATATCTTTAATCTAAGTAGTTGTTCAAAATCAAAATTTGTTTTACCTAAAACAATTTTTATAACCATGAATCTCTAACTAATCCCATGAAAACTTTTAATCTTAATTTCAACCTTAGTTAACACATTTTATTATATTTAAGTTTTGGTCACGTATTATATTAAACCAAAAGTTAATGATATATAATTCAATTTGAAAAAAAATGGCTATTTTCAATAACAAAATTCCAAAATATCATTTCCACACACCTATCATAGAATAATAATCAAGTTATTGTTTTCATCATAATATAACTTATATAAAAAATTAATACCTTAATTAAATATTCTAAGTGTAATTATATCTATAACACACAACTTACTCTCTAAGATTACACATTTTACATTTTATGAACTAATCTTTACACCACCTATCACATGGACCTGCTTTTACTTTGGAAGACATATATTCTCTTTTTCTTTGGGTAGGAGGAATGGGCGTTTCTGCTTCTGCTTTATTCTCGGATGCTTAGAAGGAAAGTGCGTGACCTACAATTATAATGATCCATGGATTGCCTTTTTTGTATTTGGTAAGTTTGATGTTAGGTAACTATCTTAGAGAAGACTTGTGTGTTTAGTGATAATGTTATGAGTTTTAATATAAAGAATATATTACCTTTTAAGGAAAAAGTTAGTTGATATTGAGGACATCGTGAATATAACTTAAAATGATTCAATTCAACCAACTTTGAGACCTTGACCTTACAACTTACTAATTACAATATCAAAAATTATCATTCAAGCTAACCCCACTTCAACCACGCATCCTTCATTGGTCAAAACAATTTCTACGAGGTTATTCAATATTACTTTATTATTATTATAATATTATATATACCTCCTTCGTGTCCTTTGATTCTCCCCGGATATCCTTTAATTATTTTAAATTTTATCAGATCCTTTTCTTTATTTTAAATTTTACGCCGATTGTTTTGGTTTCTTTATTTTGATTGATTTTTATTTATATGTTTTCAATTTTATTTTGCTTTCCATATTCTCTTAAAAATCTTCGCCTAGTTGTCTCCGGTCCGTTTTAGCTTTTCCTTTTCTCCAACTTTATTAATTTAATCTATTTTTTTCCTTTATACATGATTTATGTTTTATTTTTATTTTTTATAGTTATTATTTTTAATTAAAAAATATTTTATTTATAATTCTAACTTTATTCATTTAATTTAATTTTTTCTTTAATGTTTTTTAATTTTTAAAGTTACTATTTTTAATTAAAAAACCATTTCATTTATAATTTACAATCATAATAAAATAGAATGCTTAATTTTTAAAATATAAGCTTGCACTTAATTTATCTACTTTATTTTTGTGTTTCTATTATTTAAAAATATTCAAACTTTATAATATATTTTATTAACAATTTTAAACTAAAATTAAAGTATTAAATTACTTAAAACTTAACTTGTTAACCTTTTATGACATGATAATATATGATAGGGTTGTGGGAGGATAATAACCATTACATTAATAAACACTTTTTATGCGAAATAAGGAGAGGGAGAGGTTGATTTTTTTAAATAATTTATGTGCAAATTAAAGAGACGTTAATTTTACAAGTTAGCGATGGGAAACAAACATTTCAACTAGATGTGAGATGTGCAATAAAGTTGGTTGAAACAATGATCGGAGCTAAGGCAAATGATTAAAAATAGAAAATGCTTTAATATCTTGAAAAACGCTACATAAAAAGTAAAACTTGTTTTTCAATGTTTAATATATTATATATTTTTGTTTAATGCTAGTGGATAATTGAAGCATCCACAATTTCATATGTATCGAAAGCTTGACACATATTTATGATTTTTAAATGATAAATCATAAATGTTTGATAATATTTTTGTAATGTAAATAATTTGATATAATTGAGTTTGTTTTATTAAAGTTAGTAATCTTTTCCTTAGAAAAAGAGGGCCATTTTATATTAATTATAAATCATATTTTACAATAGATCTATGATGGTATTGGTTCGTTTACAGACTTTAAAACCATGAAACTAAAAAACTAACAGGCCTTTAATTTTATGTTAAACAACTAACCTCCTTTCCGCACTTCGGAATGCAGAAATCAGAAACTCACTTCTCCAATTTCTGAACTTTCGCACTTCCGCACTCCCAAAAACTTTTGCACTTCCACACTTTTCTTTTCCGGCTAGGGTTGCGGAACTCGGCTTGTCGACTTCTGAAACTTGGGTCCTCCCTTCCACACTTTTCCACCGTCCCAATTCAGATTGCGGAACTTGGCTAGTCGACTTTCAAAACTTGGGTTTCTACCTTTTTTACTTTTTCGCTTCCGCACTTCACTTCTTCTGCACCATCGATCTTTGTAGATTTGTTGTTGATTGTTGATATATCTCCAGATGCGGGTCACAATCTAGCTTTGCGGATCTACGTCTCTTTTCTGCGGAAACCAACTGCGACCGTGGATCTGTCTAAGATGCACCTTCGCTCTGCAATTTTCGTTGAATTGATCACTCAAAGGATCAATTTCTTATGCAATTTGGAGGTTATGGCAACGTGAAGCCACGTAACCTATACACAGAGTTATATGGAGTGAAATTACATTAAACACGATTTGAATTCATACTTCCATAGATCCGTATGAAGACATGATGTCAATCAAAGCATATGCAGAGTCTAATTCTATGTTCTTCATTCAATATATCAGAAATTCAATTACACACAGAGACTCCACTTCTTAACTCCTCATTTTCTCTCCTATGCATGCACACACCTCTCATCTCTATCTATTACATTCACTCTTTCTATAACTTTCAAAAAACTTGTTAGATCCGACTAGTATGGATATGAACACCTAATAAAAGTAAACATATCAACAAAGATCTATCCTTGAAGAATTCCTTACAGGGTTCAAGGAGAACAATGGAACTTAATTCCACTTATTACAAATAAAACTAACCCTATCTATCTAACAACGAACCCTATCCATGTAGAAGTGATTACATGGCATGCTGACTCATCAGTCAACGAAATCTGAGTTGGATGCTCCTGCATCATACTCTTGGGGAAGAAAATAATTCTTCATTAATTCTTCAAGGTGCACATTGTATCTAGAAATTTCTTGATTTGTCATCCAGGATGCATCTTCAGTAGGCTAATTCTTCCATTTGACCAAGTACTCAAAGAAGGTTTTGTTCCTAGTCTTCTCTAAGATTCTTTTGTCAATGATGGCTTCAATCTGAGGTTGTTCTTTCTGTGGAATATTTTGTCCTTGCCAATCTATAGTTGAATCATATCCATCTGAAGTCATACCATCTATCTAGATACCTGCATCTTTAAAAGGATACAAATCCGAAACATTAAAAATTGGTAAATATGAACGTGAGAAGGAAGCTCAATCTCATAAGAATTTGCAGAAAACTGCCTTAAAACTTTGCAAGGTCCAATATTTTTAAGCTTCAATTTATTATAAGTTCCTTTAGGGAACCTTTCCTTCTAAGATAGGCCATCACTAAATCTCCAACCTGAAATTTCACTTCTCTTCTTTTTAATTCTGACCTCTATTTATATTTTTCTATACTATCATGTAATCTCTTCTTGATATTCTCCTGCAGCTCATGCATACTAATTTCAAAGTATTCACCCTCTGCACTTCTCCTTTCCTGTTTTCCCAAATCTCTAAGTTCATATACACCTCTTGGATGCATCCCATAGACAACTTGAAAAGGACTCATACCTATACTTATGTTGGGTGAATCATTGTATGCGAACTCAGCCTGATCTAGAGCCAAGTCCCACTATTTTGGATGTTCATACACAAGACTTCTCAATATGTTTCCCAAGATCCTATTTACCACTTCAATCGGCCCATCAGTGTGAGGGTGATACGCAGAACTAAAACTGAGATTAGTCCCCAATTTCTTCCATAGAGTTCTCCATAAATGACCAACAAACTGTGTATCTTTGTGTATTGTCCCTTTTTCGAATTTTTATTGCAATGACCAATTTTTCACTTTTTCCCAATTTCTACCTTTGACTAGTTTTGATGACTAGGTCTCCAAATGCTCCCAAATATTCTGAGAAGGTGTATGAATGATATTAAGACTTGAATATGATGTTAAGGGATGATTTATGACCCTCCAATTACTTCTGCAAACTTTTTTAATATTCTGACCAAAGTAGGAGTCTTTACGAGCAAATTGGGTCTCCAATTCCCCCTAAGTAAATGCTGGAAATGGCTTCTCAAATGCTCCCAAACCCACTCGAATTTCTGAACAGAGGTAGAGTATTTTTAAGGAACATTGTTAAGGTCTCATATGCATCATTATTCAGTCTATACAAGTTGTTATTACCCTCTCCCAAACAACTACAAAATCACTAATTCGACCCTTGGGGAAATCACACCAAATCTTCTCCAAATGCAATTAAACTGAGTAAAATGACCTAAAATGCTTAAGTGTTGAACATGAAACTTGTGATAATCATAATTACAGTCCATTCATCATAAATATATCAGAGAGACATTCTTCCTTTGAAATAATCATCATTACCATGGCATACAACAATATAGTGGGGAAATGATCATTGTTTGCTCATTAATATTCACTTTTACATATAACCCTTTGGTATTTACACCTGATACTTTCTGAAAATGAAGAATAGAGCATATTAAACTTATTACAATAAGAAATGTACCATGATAAGCTTGAAATAATCAACATTCAGTATGGCATACATCAATATAGTGGGAAAATGGTCATTGTTTGCTCATTAATAATCACTTTTACATTCAACCATTTGGTATTCTGACCTGAGAATTTATGAATATGGAGAACATAGCATATTACACTTTTTACAATCAGAAATGGATAAGGAGAAACTCTCCCAAAGAGTACAATATCTCACCCAAAGCGCAATCCCTCCATGAGCAAGAATATGCAATAAAAACTAGAAATGGTTGATAGTAAGTGTTGCACTAGAAGGAACCACGAGTTTCCCTATAGATTACACCTGAAAATACAAACTCCCTCAAAGCTCCATGAAAGACCTGAGTGGCCTCTCCAAACACCAACTTGGATGGGAATCTTTCACCCTCGAAATTGGCTAAGGAAAGAAACTAGTCATCCACTAGCTCTCTCAATTAAAAAATGCAAATTTCTAAAATGATCAAAATATCTTCTCTTGGTTGATTCATGTATTTTATAAACATCCTTAGCCTTATAAGTTTACCAATCCATCCACAAAATCAATCCAATTCAAATTACGGTGTGTGCTCATGATTTGCCATGTGTCCTCCCTTTCCTAGCCTTCCATCTTCCCCCAATTCGAGTAGGATCCCATTAAGCTTCCCCAACTCACATGAGCACTCTCTTAGATGCTCTATTTCAATTTGACATGTCATATATGTTATATTTCATCCTTCATATCTGATTTGTGTCATAGGTGTCATAGAATCTTCATCATTGTTGTCATAGAGCTAGGGAATCTAGTCCAAGTGTCTCACTAGCTCCAAAATGACTCTTCCTCTCCCATGTAAGTTGCATTTCCTTCCAAATTAGACCTATGATTGACATTTTCAAGTGTATTATCCTTTTAAATCATCCAATAACATTAGGCTTCCATGGATTCAAAATTGCAAGAGGAGGATGCCATGTGGCACATAATTTCTAGCTTATACGGGTCCCATAATATCCATGTGTCTCCATGCTCCTGCCACTTCATTTTTCTCTTGTATTTATTTAATAAGATCCATTATTAAATATTTATTCCATTCTAATGTCTAAACATCATTTATTAGCTCCCTTATTAAAATTCCAAATGTATCCATCCAACCTAGGGAACTAGTAGGATTGATGGAATTGTCCTGCTATGCAATTATTAAAAATGGGGACATTACACTCTGTCAGATTGTAATGTCCCATGTGGATATCAATGGGTCTGAGGGACATATCATCATCTCTCTATGGCTAATTTGATAATTATAGCACAATGGATTAGTTAAGAAAATATTAAATTTTATTTTTCAATATTTGTTTCATGACAAAGTCCCTTTCATTACAAATAAATTAAAATAAATTCAATAATTATTCAAACATCTAATCCAAGGGTTGGAAAGGATTACTAACACCTTCCAGAAACATCACATATCTATTCCAATCCAATTCAGACATAAATTAAATTCCACATGTCTAAACTCCATTTATTCTCACTCATGATTAATTAATAATTAGTGTTCCAGTTATGATACTTAACGACAATTAGCGCATACTTGATGGTACTTATTATAATTTCATTTGTTTATCAATTAACCATTTTTTATTAAGTCCAATGGCTAATTAACACCTAATAACATGTAAATCATGGATAATTACCATTTTTCAATTAATTAAACATAGTAATTATGAAAATGATTCCACAAGAACTAGTTAACTAGTTGTTGAATACTAACAACTAGTCTTCCACAAATTCGACACACAACCATGCCAATGAACCAAAAAGTGAACCTACAGCCATTATACACATATTTAAGCATGCATGTACAACAAAATAAAGTAATTTTGCAGATCTGATCCGAGTATATAAACAAATGATATTTCAAATTCAATCAATACAACTAGTTAATAAACACTCCCAGGAATTCAATCAAACCAATCGTATTGAGTTTTGAGGAACACAGAGATGAAGCTACAAATATGGAAAATAACATTCTACAACAAAAATAAAGCACCAATAATAGAGCATATGGTTGTACATTCATCTTTTACCAAAAGCAGAGATTCAAATCCAAATACTATTTGCCAATTTCACTGCAATGTACCTAGTTTTCAATTGAACTTTCCAAATGCTAAATAAAGAGAAATATATGAATATTGTATCTCATGGAAAGAATATCAGGGATCACTTACAGTAGGGCTATATATTTGCACCCATATACATTCCATTAAACAATCAACAAAAATAAGTTAATTCTACTCATCGGAATTGACTAGTAATTCTAGGAATCACTAGAATATTTAAATCCACAACTCATAGAATAATTCAAATGAAATTCAAAATATAAATAACATGTTTTATCACTCATAATAGAGGTATATATCATTCTAACATTTTTTCAAACACTTCATATGCAAAGTCACAAATCTACTCAAAAAAATTCCATTGAAAGAGCTAGAAATTAGAAATTGATCTAGAATTTCGGTAGACATTTCGCCAACACTATCAAGAAGATTATGACACACATTTAAATATTATTTATCATACATATGCATAAAATTAACACTCAGGAATTTTTACAAACACTTCATGTGATAATTCTCCAAACTATGCCAAACACTCTGACCGAAGAACTAGTTTTCAAATAAAAGGTAGAAGCATCAAAGAGAAGTGTCTTAAACCATTCTAAGGATATTGTACCATAAAAATACACAATATATAAGGAACAGGGGCATAAATATCAGTTCTTTAGCAGAGGTACCAAATAATTATTTTCTCAAACAATTTGTGCACAAAATCCCAAAAACTAGTTTCTAATTCCTTCATAAAGTTTACTTGCATAAATAGATTGAATTCTATGAGAATTTTATTCTATAAATAACTCATACGTTTCATCAAACATTTCATGTGCATCCATAAATAAATCATATCAAATCCAAGTAAATTAAATAAACATGAGATAAATCACTTATCTTATCAATGTGCAACTGGACCACATTCCACCTAGCCTTTGGGACTGCCAAGCTAGATCTCACTTTGAAAGGCCACCCCCGAGATGAGGCCGCAGATCCAAAATAGAGGTGCACTAGAGAATAACTCAATTATCATCTTGAGAATCCAAAACTCTATTCCTCACCACATAATTCCTCTTCCACCCCACTACCAGGTGCAATGGTAATCCAGACTCCCGAGGAATGTCCCCATCCCCCTGACATTGTGGATCTAGGCCTCCCATACTCTTTTAGTGGTCTCCTATGTGCCAATTGTTTTCATTAATTAATTATTTACAAAATAATAATAATGTCTCTAGGTCCTTAAAGACCCTTTTTCTGGCACACTGTGCCGCAATAATAAACAATTACAAATTACATGTCACGTCCCTACCCTTCTACTGGCGGGAGGACACGACTATGCTTCTAATCTAGGCAATCTATGCCCCATGAATGTAAGATAAAAATTGCATTGAACTTAAAGACATACACAGATGCATAAATTATTATCATACAGCAGAAGCAAAACACATTCCATTCAAGCATTTAACATGTTCATATTAATTCATAAACACATATACAGTCGCAGAGATAAAATAGACAAGAATACTTATCTTGAACGAAGCTTGTCCTGCAACCAGCTATGTTGCTGCAACATTCCACCCAACCATAGGCTAGTGTTCTCATAAATCTCTTAGCAACACTGCCACCCCCAAGTTGGGCATGATTCCCACAAGGAATAAGGGAACACTAGCAGACTAACACATAGCCAAGGATACAACAAAACTCAGCCAAGCCAACACAGTTGGGTTTACCAGGATACAAAGGAGCCAGAAAGGCTGACTGCTAAGCTAGTGAACTCAACCACAGAGCTATAGACACCTACACCAGATCTATCCTGGCCTCTAAAAAATCTACACACCCAACACAAGGAAGCACCCCTTCTCTGCTACATAGTCCCTCAAAATATTCCTTCCCTTTCAGTGCTATTCAAGGTGGGAATAGAAGAAAACGAGCCCCATAGATCTGTCTATGCGGTTCCTTCTCACACTAGGTTTATCAAGTTGGCCAAACCACATTTCCACTCCCAAATCAGTTCATACCAAAGCAACAGAGGCATACACAACAATTGCAAAATTATGGAATTGAAGAAAAATGGTTTCGACAACAAAACGAGTTGGTAAAATGGGGAAATAGACCCCTGGGTGAGCAATTCAAACTCAACAACTATCCTGGGAATTCTATGAGCCAAAACTACTGCTATGAACCCCAAAACATGAATCCTTGATGGCCATTTACTCAACAACAAAAAAACGAATTTCCTGGGCATGGAAAATGAGGAAATCGGTAGGAACACGTGAGGGAAACTCCCAGCTTTCTCGCAGAGGAAAAATGACCACCTCAAACCCCAAAAATTGTGGCCCATTCCTTCCCATTCACCTAGAAACATAGAAAACAAATTCTAGGCATGGGAAAATGAAGAAAATGACCCAAATCCTAAGGGAGACAAAAACGGCCCCAACAAACACTAAAACATGAATCTCTCCTTCATATGCCCTCAGGATCATAAAAAATGACTTCCTCGGCCATGGAGAAACTGGGAAAACTGCCAAATCATGAAGGGGAGAGCTTATCCCCTTCTTGCTGCGTGGGAGATCCCACGTAAGTGAGAATGGGTAAGGAAACTGAAATACATGTGTGCTTCTTCGCTTGGGCATGCCTTCCCAAGCATTTACTTGCCCCACAAGTCAAAAACATGTTTCCCAAATACTGATGGCTTCTCTAAATCGAATTTGACCTCCATACCCTTCCCATCCCAAGGAAATAACTTCCCTTACCAACTTAGATGATTGGGCATAAAAGACAAAAAGGGTAGTTGACCATTTTATGGGTTTTCCCCTTAGACATTTGGATTTTCTCCAATGGCTCAAGGGTTTGAATGTTTCCCCCTCCCTATTCCTTGTTAAATCATGCCCCCATCTCTTTAACATTGCGTCACATAGCTAGTTGTGGTATTTTTTATTAATTGCATAGTTACATGATGTCTCAAAACATATTGTGCCTGGCTAGCACATAAACTATTGGCATCAATTTTAATTGCCGAACATAAAATACTAAATCCATGGTGGGGCCTTTTCCTTGAGGTCCATGCCACGATTTATTAATGTTATTTACATCATATGTAATTCAATAACATGGGGTCAAAATCGAGGTGTTACATTCCCCTCCCCCTTCAATAGCACTGTCCTCAGTGCTTTACAAAATTTAACAAAATGATACACTAGCACCTCCCTCAGTGCTTTGCAAAATTGAACCAAAACTAGGTGTGCCAATCGCATGGAATCCACCATATCCCATGTGGCCTCTTCAAGACCGCGGTACTTCCTCTGCACCTTTATCTGTCCAATGGAATGATCTAGAACTCGTCCAAGTCCTTGCTTGCATGCATCAACACACACCACAAGATCTTTTTCTGGTATTGGAGAATCCTTCTCCTCAGCTTGGAACATTTCCAGTGTCTTTGGAAACCAACAATACCTATGCTCAATCCCCAAGCAATGATTCAATTCCCATGTCAGTATTCAAAAGATTTTCCAAAATCATAGATGAATCACATGCACATGTATATTGATATAAAATAAAATAAAAATTGCCAAGTGAACCAAATACTCATCTGCCTAAGTATCTTCTTTTGGTTCCATAGGTGTCCGACTGGGATTTATACAACCATGGCACTCACAACCCTGCCTCACTCCACACCTAGTGTGCATTAAAGGGTAGCCAAATTTATGCAAGCCTTAGATCACCTAAAAATACCTCTCAACTGAGGTCTAACAGCTCCGTTCTTGAGCCCAACACCTCTTAGGGTGCTTCAATGGCAGTTATGTTCAAGAGCCTACACCTCCTGTAGGTGATTACCAATGCTCAGATGCTTCCTTTCTGAACACCACAATGAATTTAATTCATATGTCAGATTCATTCCTATAGGATGCAATCTATAATAAGATTTTCAAAATCATGGCAGAATCATATGCTCATGTATATTTATAGAAAATAAACAACAACAAAGTTTGATAAGTAACCAAATGCTTATCTGTATAGCATCTCTCAACCGAGATTTGATCATCCCCGCTTCAGAGCCTAACACCTACTTGGGTTCTCAATGTTAGCTCTAGTTTACGGGCCTAGCACCTCTTCTGGTGCTCACCACTACTCAGGCGCTTCCTTTCTAGGCACCATAACAGATTAATTCACATGTCAGATTCATTTTCGCAGGATTTATTTCTTATCAAGATTTTCCAAAAACCTTAGCTGAATCATTATGCACATGTGTAATTACAGAAAGTCAACTAGGATTCACCAAGTAATCCAATACTTATCTGTATAGCATCTCTCAACCGATATCTAGTCAGCCCCGCTTCAGAGCCTAACTCCTTCTTGGGTTCTTAATGAAATCTATAGCTTAAGGTCCCAGTACCTCCTCCAAGTGCTTACCAATGCTCAAGTGCTTACTTCCCAGACATCATAATACCTAGGGGTTATTCTCTTCATGGAGCCCCCACTATCGTGATAGTCCCCTTACGACGTGAATGTGTGCAGAAAGAAGTCTAACCGGATGTATTACACCCTGGGCATCCCTAGTAATGCATATTAGTGCCTAGATGGAAGGGGGAGAAGTTATGTACCCAAGTACATCCTTCCAGAGGAGCCATGTACATGTTTCATTGTCTCACTTGCGTTACATACAGACATGCAGTTTACATCTGATGCCATTATAAAATTTCAAACATAGGTTTTCAAACCTATTCCAAAGGAATCCCTTCGAGAAGCTATGTAGACCCCATACATCCTTCCGAGGATCCATGTACACCTAGTACATATTTTCATCATCTCACCTACGTTACATACAAGCATGCTGTTCATATGAGATGCCATCATAAAAATAATTGCAATCACAGCTTTCAGAGAAGCTATGTACACCCAGTACCTCCTTCCGAGGAACCACGTACACCCAGTACATCCTTATGAGGAGTTACGTATCCCAAACAAATCCTTCTATGAAGCTATGTACTCCAGGGGTGTACTTCCATCATCTCACTTGCGTTACATGCAAGTATGCAGTTCACATGAGATGTCATCATAAAATTTTAATCATAGATTTTCAAATCTATTTCATCCCATGATTTTGGGGTTTGAGGTGGTTGTTTTTCCTCTGCGAGCAATCTAGGAGCTTCCCTCACATTTTTTTGCATTTTCCTCACTTACTCCAAGCTGGGAAATCTGTTTTGTTGTTGCTATGTGAATGACCTAAGGATATTCACGATCCGTGGGTTTGGGGAAGGTCGTTTTTGCTCCCATGGTTCCATAGACATTTTCCTAGATTCAGATCTAAAGTCCGAGGGTTTGTAGAGGTCATTTTTCCTCAGTAGACCCATTGAACATTTTGATGGAATTGTATTGTTCACACAGGGTGTTTTTCCCCAATTGGTTTTCTGTTTTTGGGTTCCCAGGACATTTGGCCCTTACCCAACAATGGTATTTTGTTGTTGGGTGCATCCTTGTGATGGCTTCACAAAGTAAGTCCAAGGAACCATCTATTAATTGGATGGTTGTGTGTTGATGTATGGTCTAGATTGGTTGAGTAAGTCCAAGGACCCCTCCATGTTATTGGCTTGTTTCCTTAACAATCTGTGAAACCCAACGATGTGTTGGATTTACTGTGAACATATGGTTTTGGCTATGTGTGAGCTTGTTGTTCCCTAGTGCCTTGTGGAATCATTCCCAGCTCAGGGGTGGTAGTGATGCCGAGACATTGATGAGCACACTGGCCTATGGTTGGGTGAAACGTTGCAGCAACATGGCTAGTTGCAGTCCAACTTCCTTTCGAGATAAGTATTCTTGTGCTTAATCTCTACAAACTATTTGTCTTATGAATTAATATGAACATGTTGAATGCTTGAATGAATGAATGAATTTTTCTTCCATTTTAGAATGCACTATGCATCTGTGTATATATTTATGTTCAATGCATTTGATTTATTATGTTTATATGTTCATGGGGCTATTTTTCCCGTTTGACAGCAGTAGGGTGTTGGTCATGTCCTCTCCATCGTCGGGATGAGGGGTGGGGACATGACATTACAGATGTCCGGGTCTTGCCATACAAATTATTACATCCCCTCCACCTTAAACCATGCATCGTCCTCGATGCATAATACATACATCCTCTTACAACTTTCAAAAGGATCGCCACCTTTAGTTTTCAAGTAGTCTTTCTCAAAACTCCTCTTCCAAGAAACCACAATACTTCACATTACTACTTTCCTGTCTGTCTCCACTTCCTATGGGATGTGACTCCCTTCACCTAACTCATTCCTCAAGATATCAATCTCCCATTTCCTAGCTTCTTGTGTGAGAACCAAGACTAGCAACAAGGATGAATCTTCAATCCCCATTAGAGGGTCTTCAAATATCAACAAATATACATTCACCTGAAAATCATATTTCAATCAACTATATGATTAACATCATGTATAAAAATATACGATACATGATAATAAGAGTATTCTTTAACAACTAATCCATGGACATAAAGATAACATAAATCAACCACCATGGAACCTATATAGAATACAACAACATGAATAGCACATGAGAGAATAGTTATCTCAAATCTAGGCAACTAGCTTCAATGGGACAATGTTCCTCCCACAAGAAGAGAACAATCAGTTTAGAAACTCTCAGAACTACCTCTTCTGAGAACCACGATGCTTCCCACTACTACTTTTACGTCTGTCTCCACTACTTATGGGGTCACCATCCCATTTCCTGGCTTTCTATGCGAGAACCAGGACTAGTAGAGTGATATGATGGGAGAAAAGGGGTGACAATCCACAAGACTACCTCTCTGGAAATGGATACTAGACTTCTCTCCGAGGGAATCCAAGAACTCAGTCCCAACAGCTAAACCATATTCTTCAGTAAAGATACTTGAAAATAGAGATGCTTCTTTAAAAATGATGCTTTTTCACATTTCCAACAGACACATGGTTAGTAGTAAACATATATACTGTTCAAAAATATTATTAAAGTACATCTTTCAAAAAACAAAATTTCTAATTAATTACATGAAATACTTTAGTATATGCAAGGTACTCAAGATATATATACTTCTTCAACAAAATACTTGAAATGCATCTAACTGAATCTTATTCTAATCAATTTTAATAATATGAAATGCATCTAATATACATGAAATTTGTTCAAATAAGTCGATCATGTGATATGCATTATCGAGATACTTTTACATGATTTATCACTCAAATAATTTTCCTACAAGGATGCATGAAGTGTCACCAAGATATTTTTCCAACAAGATGCATGAACTATCACTATGATATGTTACAAAGATGCATTTCAACAAAGGTATTTGATATACTACAAGGATACCCTAGCAAGATACTTTCAACAAAGATCACAAGGATATATTTTCTTTCAATGTACAAGATCCATGGATAGTTTCCTAATAAAGATACTAGTACCACATTCTACACAATTAGTATTGAATATATAAGGATACATGAAGTTCATCCTCAATAAAGGTACCTGTATCATACTTAATCAGTTACACGATTAGTACTTACTTTTCAACAACCATATATGAAATACCACCAAGTTATTACTAGTATACCTTTCAATAATGACACAATATATTTTTCTAATGAAGATCACAATGATGAATATTTTCAAACACCACCTATTTTTTTTTCTTTTTAATGTAACAAGCAAAGCAAAGTTATATGCAACGGTTCTAATCTAACTAAGAACTAAAAAGGGCCATAACAACATATTACTTTTCATCTCAACAAAAAGCATAATTCTTCTTAGAGATCATTAAAAAATCCATTATTCATCAACTAATATCAATCATAAAGAGACCCTCATGTATACATCATCCGTACATACACCGATCATCAATTCATAATATCTCAACCTATATCAAGCATATATCGATCATGTAATATCAACCAAGGACAACCATACCTGCATCAACTAACCATACGAGCATCAATCATAGTACATCAATCAAAGCACATCAACCACAACACATCAACCATCATACATCAAGTAGAATACATTAATCAAAATACATCAATTAGAATACATGAACTAGGATTCATCAAGCAAAAGACAATTATCATAGTACACCAATTAGAATATATCAACCAACATACACCAATTGGAATACATTAATCAAAATACACAATCGGAATACATCAACCAAGATTCATCAAGAATAATAAAATGATCATAATACATCATCCAGAAGACATCAACCAAGATGCATCAATCATACATGTAACAACCATAACAACCAATGACAACCAAGGACAACCAATAATAGGCATACATACAATATTGACAATGTCATACATGTATAAACTATTAATCAACCAATGCCAATCAATAACATCCAATAGCAACCAATAATATCAAACAACATACATCAACTATAGAAATCATATCAAGCAGTTACTATTTATCATATTATTACATAGAATTATCAGCACATGAGGATATATATATATAATAATACATTACATTACTAATTATTTACACGTAGTGCACTACTTATCAATCAAAGTAAATACATAGTCACCTCAAACAACCAAACATCCTACCACCAAAATCTTCTAATATTCTACAACAAAATAATTACTAGCTATACAACACATTATCATACACTCATACCATATACCATATTTACTATTACTATGTATTATATACATACGCCTGTTTTGTTTACATACATATTATATTTCTTCAATCATATATAATATTATTATTAATAATATGTACACAACATATTACTCATTAAACCTATATATTCCATATTTAATATACTCATAGAATTATTATGTTATACCATAATATCAATACAATTATAGCAATAATTGCATAACCCAATACTATCATATTAGATACATATTATAACATATATATACTAACATAACGCTCTTGATCACACTATACTTCTTAATATTTTCAAACTCCGAAATACTTCCAAGCACTTTTAAATATTCCCAAATACTTCCAAATACCTACAAACACCTCCAAACACGCAAACACTTCCAAACACCTCCAAACACTTCCAAACACTCAACAACTTCCAAACACCTCCAAACACTTAAAACACTTCTAAACACTCAAACACTTCCAAACACCTCCAAATTTTATACTTATGTCATTATACGTTCACCTATATACATATAGTATATTCACAATATTACATACATGTAATACTAATACCGATTACATATAATAAAATACATATTTTAGTATATACAAACATACAAGCACTCATATATATATATAATAATGCATCTATTCTTATATATAATTTCAACAACTATACATATCACTCATATCATATTATACATATTTATGTCGATGTCATGTATATATAATATTATCTTACACTACAATACTCCTTACTTATACACAAAATGAAATGAAAATATTAAGAGAAGACAAGTGGCTCATTTCCTCCAAAAATAGACTAGGAGTTACATCTCCATAAGTAAAATAAATAAAATAATTAAAATAAAAGAGAATATGAACCATTAGAGACAAGTGACTCATTCTCCTCCAAAATAGATATGGAGTTACATCTCCATAAACAAAATAAACAAAATAAAAGTGAATATGAACCATTAGGGGACAGGTGGCTCATTTTCTCCACTCAATAAATAAATTAGTAAGATGGATAGTATAATAATAATGTTACTCCTAACCCCAAAATAAATTGATTAAATAATAGAATACAAAAATATCCTATAACTATGCTTACCTCAAAGTGGAAATGCAACCACTAACTAATTAGATAAGTTAGCATAATAATAATTAATAAATAATATAAAAACATACTGCATGCATAAAATAAAAATAGAATGAGAAATACAATTTAGACAAGTGTCTCATTCCTAAAAATAGCAAAAAAGTTACTCATCCATGTAACCACCACCATTTAAGTAACATAAATAAGAATATAAAAACATACCATCCATAGAGAATACAAAATTAATATAGGATATAAATGCCACTTAATAAATCATATTAATATTTAATAATAATAGAACTATATCATCTTAATAACTTAGCATTAAACTAATACTAGGACATAATACATACTATTATAATTACAATTATTTACTTATCAAATCATAATCATTATGTACCAGTAAATAAGTCGTACTACAAGAAGCATTTCGATATTAACAATTCAATGAGAAATAAGAGATGAAATGAACAGACATCAACCAATCAAAGTCAGAGCCAATTATTAGATATGCACCACATAGTAATTACCAATCAATCTATTGAACAACCAATATTCAATATTAATTCATTCTAAGGAATGCAAAGAACTAATATCTGAATTGAGGTTTATTATTCTTCTATTAACATAAGGGAGGTTAAATTAATCTTACTAACCACATTTGTAAACTCCAAATGCACATATACATAAGATAATAACTATGTAGAAGGCCCAATAGCTGCAGTGTTGGAACCTAAGCTCTGATACCACTTGTAATGTCCCTTGTGGATATCAATGGGTTTGAGGGACATATCATTAGCTCTCTAAGGATAATTCGATCATTTTAACACAATGGATTAGTTAAACAAATATTAAAATTCATTTTTCAATATTTGTTTCATGACAAAGTCCCTTTAATTACAAATACATTAAAATAAATTCAATAATTATTCAAACCTCTCATCCAAGGGTTGGAAATGATTACTATCACCTTCTAGAAACATCACATATATATTCCAATCCAATTCAGACATAAATTCCACATCTAAACTCCATTTACTCTTAATCATGATTAATTAGTAATTAGTGTTCCAATTATGATACTTAATGACAATTAGCGCATAATTGATGGTACTTATTATAATTTTATTTGTTTATCACTTAACCATTTTTTATCAAGTCCAATAGCTAATTAACACCTAACAACATGTAAATTAGGGCTAATTACCATTTTCTGATTAATTAAACATAGTAATTATGAAAATGATTCCACAAGAACTAGTTAACTAGTTGTTCAATACTAACAACTAGTCTTGCACAAATTCAACACATAACCATGCCAATGAACCAAAAAGTGAACCTACAACCATTATACACATATCTAAGCATGCATGTACAACAAAATAAATTACTTTTGTAGATCTGATCGAGTATATAAATGAATGATATTTCAAGTTCAATTCAATACAACTAGTTAATAAACATTGCCAAGAATTCAATCAAACCAATCGTACCGAGTTCTGAGGCACATAGAGGTGAAGGTACAGATCTGAAAAATAGAATTCTACAACACACGTAAAGTGCCGATAATAGAGCATATGGCTGTACATTCATATTTTACCAAAAGCATAGATTCAAATCCAAAAACTATTTGCCAACTTCACTGCAATGTACCTAGTTTTTAATTGAACTTTCCAAATGCCAAACAAAGAGAAATAAATGAATATTGTAACTCATGGAAAGAATAGCATGGATCACTTACACTATGGCTGTAGCTTTCCACCCATATACATTTCATTAAACAATCCATAAAATAAGTTAATTCTACTCATCGGAATTGAATAGTAATTTTGGGAATCAGTAGAATATTTAAATCCACAGCTCATAGAATAGTTCAAATTAAATTCCAACTATAAATAACATATTTTATCAGTCATAACAGAGGTATATCTCATTCTAATATTTTTTCAAACACTTCAAATTCAAATCCCAAATCTACTCAAAACAATTCCATTGAAAGAGCTAGAAATTGGAAATTGATCTAGAATTTCGGCAGACATTGTGCCAACACTACCAAGAATATTTATCCTCACATTCTCACACACATTTCAATATCATTTATTAGACATAAGCATACAGTTAACACTCAATCATTTTTACAAACAATTCATGTGATAATTCTCCAAGCTATGCCAAATAGTCCAATCGAATAACTAGTTTTCAAATAAAAGGTAGAAGCATCAAAGAGAAGTGTCTTAAACCATTCTAAGGATATTGTACAATAAAAATACACAATATATAAGGAACATGGGAAGAAATATCAGTCCTGTAGCAGAGGTGCCAAATAATTATTTCCTCAAACAATTTGTGCACAAAATCCCAAAAACTAGTTTCTAATTCCTTCATAAAGTTTACTTGCATAAATAGATTGAATTCTATGAGAAATTTCTTCCATAAATAACTCATATGTTTCATCAAAAAATTCATGTGCATCCATACATAAATCATATCACATCCAAGTAAATTAAATAAACATGATATAACTCACTTATCTTATCAATGTGCAACTGACATCATCTGGACCTCATTCCACCCAGCCTTTGGCACTGCCAAGCCAGATCTCACTTTGATAGGACACCCTCGAGATGATGCCATAGATCCACAATAGAGGTGCACTGAATAATAACTCAATTATCATCTTGAGAATCCAAAACTCTATCCCTCGCCACATACTTCCTCTTCCACCCCACTACCATGTGCAATGGTAATCCAGACCCCCTACGCCATCGAGATATCGCCATTCACCATCAGGATTTATGTGCAAGTCAAGGACAAATATAATTAGTGGAAATAGAGGAACATCAAAGGTATGAGCATCCATAATCAACAACCATCCAAAAGAACCATGAAAAACAACCCCAAACCAAGGATATCAAACATGTATTTATATGCCAAAGAAGGTAATTCTAACTCAATGGGTCAAAATCAAACCATGGTAAGCCAACTTGAGTCAATTCAAGGGGGGTAATTCAACCACAAGAGGTTAACTCTAATCCAACCCAAGCAATTCAAATTTCAAGGAGAATGACTCCAAGCCACTCAACCCAACTCAAAATTAGTGAGTGAGGTGTCACACAATCCAAGGCATTTTCCCAAAATAGAAAAAGGGGGTTACACAAGGATTTACACAAGAGTTACACAAGGATTTACACAAGTATTTACACAAGGAGTTACATAAGTATTTACACAACTTTTGAGGTGTTAAGGCTAAAAATAGCCATTGAGGGAACACTTGTGCAAATGGGAGTTACAAAACCAAGTGTAACCTCCACAAAAGAGTTACAAAACCACCAAAGGAGATCAATTAGCAAGTGGCACCCACATAAATACTAAGGAGTCCCACTAAATCATGAGTTAGGCTCAATAATACCAACATAGGATAAATTAATCAAAAGTTGGGTCATTTGTACAATGTTTGGGTGATCATCAATTAATAAAGCCACTAAGGCATAAATATGGACCAAGATCAACCAAACAAGTTCTTAAGTGCTAGGAATGTATCCATTCCCCCTCACATTGTGGATCTAGTCCTCCCATACTCTTTTAGTGGTCTCCGATGTGCCAATTGTTTTCATTAATTAATTATTTACAAAATAATAATAATGTCTCTAGGTCCTTAAAGACCCTTTTTCTGGCACCATGTGGTGCAATAATAAACAATTGCAAATTACATATGTTTGGGTCTTAACACACGAGATATTACACAGGCACAATACTCAAAGGAAACCCATGCAACTTTATAATTCCAGAAAATAATAGGTTAGCAATATTGGTTGCATCATTAGTTTTATTACATGCAATAAAATGAGCCATTTTGGAAAATATATCTACCACAACATAAATTGAATCATGAACTCTCTGAGTTCTAGGTTAACCTAAAACAAAATCCATGCTTATGGAATCCCAAGGCCTAGATGGAATAGGCAAGGATTGATACAATCTCGTGTTCAGACTTCTCCCTTTTGCATGTTGACATATTCTGCATATTTCAATAAATTTCTTCACATAATGCTGCATCTTTGGCCAAAAATAAAAATTCTTCACCAAAGAAAAAGTCTTGTCTTGTCCAAAATGTACTGGTAGAACTCCATTGTGCTTTTCCTGAATTAAATTCTCTCTCATCGAACATCTTGGAATACACAATTTACTATCCTTGAATATTAATCCTTCTTGCAACATATAATATAACCACTGGATTTTGTTATGGGTAGCTGGATTTTGATAGGCAACATATATATCCTTGAAATCTAAATCTTCTTTATAAATATCAATCAAGTTTTCAAATCCCAAAGTACCAACCTTAACTTCTTGCAATACCATATTTATTCTGCTCAAAGCATCACCAGCTTTATTAGACTTACCACTTGTATGTTTGATAACAAAGGTAAAGTTCTGCAAAAATTATACCCATTTAACATGTCTCTGGTTCAACTTAGGTTGACTATTTATGAAATGCAAAGCATGATTGTCAGAATACTACACAAATTCTTTAGGCATCAAATAATGTCTCCACTTCTTAAGAGCCTGCACAACATCATATAGTTATTTATCATATGAAGTGTACTTCTATTTTTCTTTATTTAATTTTTCACTGAAATATGCCATTGGCCTCTACTCTTGACTCAAAATTGCTCCTATTGTTGTTCCACTAGCATCAGTTTCCACTTGAAACAATTTGTCAAAACTAGGCAAAGCCAAGATAGGCTTCTCAGTTATCTTTTTTTTCAACAACTTAAAATTCCTATCAGCTGCTTCTGTCCATTTGAAAGGATGTGTACTTCCTTTGAAAGTATCTATCAAAGGAGCAAAAATCTGTCATAAATTCTTAATGAACTTCCTATAGAAACTAGCAAGTCCATGGAAACTTCTCACCTCATAAGAATTCCTTGGAACTGACTAATTTAAAATCGCTTGTACCTTGTCAGAATCCATCTTCAGTCCTTCTTTTGAAACTACAAATCCCAAGTAAACTAACTCTTTCTTCAAGAAACTACATTTCTTCAAATTCATCAGTAGCTTCTCTTTCTACAAAGTTCTCAACACCAACTTAAGGCATCTTAAATGCTCCTCTCTATTATGATTGAAAATCAGAATGTCATCTAGATACACTATCACAAACTTTCCATTAAATTCTTTTAAAACCCCATTCATCAACGTCATGAAGGTACTAGGTGCATTAGTAAGCCCAAATGGAATCACTAACCATTCATACAAACCATAATTAGTTTTAAATGTTGTCTTCCATTCATCCCCTTCCTTTATCCTAATCTGCTGATATCCACTTTTCAAATCTATTTTGGAAAAATATTTTGAAGCACTTAAACAGTCCATCATATCATCAATTCTGGGTAAAGGGAATCTATACTTGATAGTGATCTTGTTGATTTCCATGGATTCAATGCACATCCTCCACCCACCATCTTTCTTTGGACTAAGTACAGTGGGTACTGCACAAGGAATCAAGCTTTCTTTTACCAATCCTTTCTCCAACAACTCTTGTACCTGCTATTTGATTTCTTCATTTTCTTGAAGAGTAAATTTGTATGTTTCTTTATTAGGTAAACTTGCACTAGGTATTAAGTCAATGTGTCGACTAATACTTCTTATAGGGGGTAAAACATTCGAAAAATCACCCACGATAATATCAACACACTGATCAAGCAAAGTCTTAACTTCAACAGGAAAATCATCTAAATTTGTAGAAGTTAAAATTACCTTTGGCTTACTTACAAGGGAAAAATGTAGATCCTCCTCTTTCTGAACTTCTTGCAACAGTTCTTTGCCAGACATCAACAAAATGTTTGAACTTGAACCTTCCTGAACTACTTCATCTTCCAAGGGTGACAAAGTATGTCTCTTCCCATCTTTCTCCAGAGAATAAGTATTTTTCCTCCCATCATGAATAGCTTTCCTGTCATACTTCCATGGCCTCCCTAAGAGTATATGGCACACATCCATAGGCATTATGTCACATAATATTTCATATTTGTAAGTACCAATTTGGAATTCCACATTACACTCCTAATTTACCAAGAGCTAATGTCCTTTCGGCAACAAAGACACTTTGTAGGCAGTGGGATGTTTCATCCTCTTCAATCCCAGCTTCTCTACCATCTCAGTAAAAACCAAATTATCTATACTACCACTGTCAATAACCATTTTACAACACTTACCCTGTGACCTACACCTTGTTCTGAACAAACTTTCCTTTGGGATGGTTCATGTACTTGCTTCTCTGATTTTATTAAAACTCTCTTCAACATAATAGATTCTCCTTCCTCTGGAGGGTTATTCATCTCTTCTTCTCCTTTTGACTCTTCCTGAGCCTCTGCAACATTCACATTTCTATGATTTGAAGACTAATTTATTGCATAATTCCAAGACATATGTCCAATCTCTCCACAAGTATAACACTTTACCTCTCTGTGTCTGCCTCTTCCTTTGCCTCCTCTGAATCCTCCTCTTTGGGATGACTGAATGCTAGAACCTTCAGCTCCATGTTTGAAAGTCCTACCTCCACTACTAGGAGATCCTCTTCCTCTTATTGTATTCTTTCCCATGTTTCTCTGGTTTTGTTTTCTTAACAGTTTCTCTTCTACCTTTGAAGGTACCTAATCTGCATCTTCTACAGTTTTCATATTTAATAAACTGAGTTCATCCTATATATCATATCTTAATCCATTGATATACCTAGCTAATCTTTCTAGATCTCCTTGTGTGTGTTCAGATCTAATACTCAGTCTACAAAATTCTTCTGTATATTATTTTACAGTCATGGCCTTCTGTCTAAGGTTCTGTACTATATCTAATAAGATTCAATTGATAGTCCTTAGGCATAAATTGACTTTCAATCTTACATAGCATCTTATCCCAAGATTTTATCTTTGACTTACCTCTTCTTTCTCGATGGCTAGTTCGTTTACATACCTCAAAACTGAGAAACTAAAAACTATCAGGAATATAATTTTATGTTAAACAGCTTGGAGAACTATCTAACCAGGCTTTTCGCATGCACCTTTCTACACTACGGAATGCGGAAATTGGAAACTCACTTCTATAATTTCTGAACTTCTGCACTTTTATTTTTCGGCTCAGGTTGTGGAAATCGGCTTGTCGACTTTTGAAACTTGGGTTTTCGCCCTTTCGCACTTTTCCACCTTCCCAGTTCGGATTATGGAACTCGGCTGGTCAACTTTCAAAACTTGGGTTTCTGCCTTTTTTCACTTTTCCACTTCTGCGCTTCACTTCTTCTGCACCGTCAATCTTTGTGGATTCACTCTTGATCTTTGATCTGTCTCCAGATGTGGATCACGGTCTAGATTTGCGTATCTATGTCTCTTTTATGTGGAAATCAACTGCAACCGTGGATCTGTCCAAGATGCACATTCACTTTGCAATTTTCATTGAATTGATCATTGAGAGGATCAATTTCTTCTGCAATTTGGAGGTTATGGAAACACAAAGGTGACAGAACCTATACACATAGTTATATGGAGTGAAATTACATTAAACACGGAATGAATTCATACTTCCACAGAGTCGTATGAAGACATGACGTCAATCAAAGAAGATGCAGAGTCTAATTCTCTATTCTTCATTCAATTTATTAGAGAATCTATTACATACTTCTTCACTCCTCGTTTGCTCTCATATCCATGCACACACCTCTCATACCTATCTATTGCATTCATGTTTTTTATAAAATTCAGAAAACCTATCAAATTCGACTAGTATGGATCTAAACACCTAATAAAAGTAAACCTATCAGCAAAGATCTATCCTTGAAGAATTCCTCACAGGGTTCAAGGATAACAATGGAAAAATGTCACTTATTATAAATAAAACTAACCCTATCTATCTAACAACGAACCCTATCCATCTAGAAGTGATTACATGGTACGCTGACTCATCAGTCAACGAAATCTGAGTTGTATGCTCCTGCATCAATCTAAGCTTGTAAAAATACAACCAAAAGAGTTCAGTATATGCTTTGTAAAAAATATAAAGTCATCTTTGCATCATAAGTGAACTATGACTTATCAAAGAAGACCAAAATACAAAAAAACATAGCTTGGAAACTGTAGATAAAGATTTCAATGGGTTCATATAAAAATGATTTGAAAATGATCCCATCGCAAGTTCTTATGAGTCAGGTGTTCTATGAAAAACGATTTGAGATCAGAGTTATCTAGGATGTGAGCGTGGATCATGAGTAAATCGTTGCTGGTAACATGATTAAACCGTTGTTGGTTATGCCCGTTATGAGAAGCTTCCCGTAAACATCCGTAATGAGAAACCTCCCATAAACACATTAGTTTAGTTGTCATTTAACAATCTCCACCTTGACAACAAAATTTACAAATACTTTGCCCAAGAGTATTTATCACCTTTTCTTCAAACCAAGAGAAGCTACAAACCAATGTAACTTCTCTAACAACACTGGTTTTGTGAACATATCTACAAAATTTTCTTTAGTATGGACATTTTTTCAGATCTACTCCACCTTCACTAATGGATTGTCTTACAAAATGATATTTTACATCAACATGTTTAGTCTTACTATGATAAACAATATTTGTAGCCAAATGAGTAGCACTTTGACTATCACAGAAGACAAGCACACTATTATGCAACCTTCCGATTTCTCTCAGCAGGCCTCTCATCCAAATCGCCTCTTTGCAAGCATGTGAGGAAGCAATGTATTCAACCTCTGTAGTGGATAAAGCGACTGTGTCTTGAAGATTTCACATCCAACTTATAGCTCCTCCTGCAAGAGTAAAGACATAACTTGAAGTAGACCTTCTCTTGTCCAAATCACCTGCGAAATCTAAATCAACAAAGCCGCACATAGAATCATTATTACTATTAAAGGTGATACAATAGTCACTTGTTCCTCTTAAGTACCGAAGCGCCCATTTCACTGCATTCCAATGTTCTTTTCCTGGATTTTTCATGTACTTACTAACAACACCTACTGCATGTGAAATATGAGGTCTAGTACACACCATTGCATACATCAAACATCCTACTGAATTGGCATATGGTGCACAAGACATATAATCCTTTTCTTCAACACTACTAGGAAATAAACTTGAAGAACGTTTAAAATGGGAATTCAAAGGAACATTCACAAGCTTTTCCTTATTCATTTCGAATATTTCAAGTATTTTCTCAACATACTTCTCCTGTGAAAAACTGAGCTTGCCATTTTTTCTGTCTCTGTGTATCTCAATACCCAAGATTTGTTTTGCAGCTCCAAGATCCCTCGTATCAAAAGTCTAGCCATCTGAGCCTTCAACTTGTTAATCTCGTCCATGCTTTTGCTCACAATAAGCATATCATCAACATACAATACTAAGATAATGAATATATCATTCAAATTTTTGAAGTATAAACAATGATCATACTCACTTCTAGTATAACCTTGGCTCACCATGAAATAATCAAACTTCTTGTACCATTGCCTGAGCGACTATTTCAAGACATACAATGATTTCTTGACCTTGCAAACTAATATACCTTTTTGATGTTGCACAAAAACTTCTGGTTGTTCCATATAAATCTCCTCATCTAAATCTCCATGTAAGAAAGTTGTTTTAACATCTAGTTTCTCTAACTCCAAATCAAGCAATGCAACTAACGCTAACAAAATACGAATAGATACAAGCTTGAAAACTGGTGAAAAAAACTCATGATAGTTTATACCTTCCATCCGAGAGTACCCTTTTGCAACCAATCTGGCTTTGTATCTTTCAACCTTACCATCAAATCCTTTCTTCAATTTGAAGACCCATTTACACCCAACCGTTTTTCGATCTTCGGGGAGTTTAACCAATTCCCATGTTTTGTTTTTCTCTAGAGAATCCATTTCTTCTTTCATTGCCACCTTCCACTTAGCATTGTCTATACAATCAATGGATTCCTGAAAACAAGAAGGCTCTCCATCATCAGTAAATAAAACAGTCGAAACAAAATTAGTTTACATCTTAGGAGGATGTCTCTCCCTTAATGATCTTCTTGGTGTAGGCTGTGGGGTTTCCACAATTTCTTGAATTTCTTCATCTTCTATGACTTCTCTCTGACCAGAAAATTCTTCTTGTTTCTTTGAGTCATTAGAAGATTGGTTCTCCAACTGAATTAGTTGTTTTGATATTTCCTGTTCCTGTTCCACATCAACTCTTACATTTTCGGATTTAATCAGATAAGATTCATAAAAAATTACATCTCTGCTAATGACAATTTTGTGTGCAGTAGGATCCCACAATCTATATCCTTTCATTACATCATCATAACCAACAAAGATGCATTTCTTTTATATAGGGTCTAACTTCGAACATTGATTTTTAGGACTAAGTCACCATAAGCTTCACAACCAAAGATTTTCAAATTCGAATAATCACAGGAGTGATTTGTCCATACCTCTTCTAGAATTTTACAATCTATAGCCATTGAAGGTGACCAATTTATAAGATAACAAGTAGTAGAAACTGCTTCTTCCCACAACTCTTTCCCCAAATTAGCATTACTGAGCATGCTCCTTACTCTTTCTAGAAAAGTCATGTTCATGTGTTCTGCAACTCCATTTTGCTGAGCAGTGTATATATTAGTTTTATGTCTGACAATCCCTTCATCTTTGCAATATTTTTCAAACTCCAAAGAAGTAAATTCACCTCCATTATCCGTCCTTAAACACTTGATTGTCCTACCAGTTCTTTTTTCAACCATAGCTCTAAATTGTTTAAACGTATTAAACACATAAGCTTTTCTTTTAAGGACATAGACTACCAAACCTTTCTAGAAAAGTCATCTACAAATAATACATAATATTTTGCTTCCCCATAGGAAATGGTAGGAGATGGACTCCACAAATCATAATGAACATAGTCAAGTACACTTTTACTTACATGATTACTTGCCTTAAACTTTTGTCTACACTGCTTTCCATATATACAATGTTTACAAAACATAAAATTTAGATTTTTCAAGTTTGGAAGCAATTTACGATTCATTAATACCTGAAGCTCTTTTTTCACTCATATCACCAAGACGCTGATTTCATAGTTGAGTGGGTCCTGACTCTTCTTCAGATACTAATGCAATACCATTAACTTGTGTCCTTCCAACCAGTTGGTAATGTCTACACTGCTTTCCATATATACAATGTTTACAAAACATAAAATTTAGATTTTTCAAGTTTGGAAGCAATTTATGATTCATTAATACCTGAAGCCCTTTTTTCACTCATATCACCAAAACGCTGATTCCATAGCTGAGTGGGTCCTGACTCTTCTTCAAATACTAATGCAGTACCATTAACTTGTGTCCTTCCAACTAGTTGGTAAAGGTTTCCTGTTCTCTATGCCTTCCTGACCGCTAAAGCACCCTTGGAAACTTTTAGAGTTCCATCAAAACCTGTAAACTTAAGACCACAAGAATCCAATACTCCCAAAGAAATTAACTAGTTGGTAAAGGTTTCCTGTTCTCTATGCCTTCATGACCACTAAAACACCCTTGGAAACTTTTAGAGTTCCATCAAAACCTATAAACTTATGACCAAAAGAATCCAATATTCCCAAAGAAATTAAATTTTTCTTTAACTCAGGGACATGTCTAACATCTGTAAGTGTTCTTATTACTCCATCAAACATCTTAATATTAACACTTCCAACCCCAACAATTTTACATGAATGATTGTCTCCTAAAAAAAACTATTCCATCATTAACTGTTTGATAAGAAGCAAACCAATCTTTATGAGGACAAATATGGTCAGAAGCACCAGAATCTAATAACCATTCCTCGTTACATTCATAAATATTACAAACAGACAAGACCTCATTAATCATGCTTGAAACATAAGACTTAACTGAGTTTGCCTCTAACTTGGAATTATCATTCTTGGATTCTTGTCTTTTCCAACAATATTTTTTGAGATGACCAGCTTTGTTACAGTACCAACATTTTAATTTACTCTTTTTGCCATTCGACTTAGACCTAGAAGTACCTCTTGACTTTTCTCCTTTCTCCTTGAATCGACCTCTAACAACCAAAGCTTATGGCAAAGACGTTTCAAGACTGGTTTTTTTCCTTAATTCCTCAGACAATAATGCTCCAACAACATTGTCAAATTCTAAAGTATCAGTTGTACTAAGGCTAATGGAAGAAACTACTTGACCCCAAGACACAGGTAAAGTATATAAAAGATTTACGGCTTTATCTTCATCATCAATTTTAACATCCATACTACTCAACTGGCAAATAAGAGAGTTAAAAACATTTAAATGATCTGCAATCTTTGTACCTTCTTCCATTCTCATACTGTACAACTGTCGCTTCAAGTAAATTTTGTTTGTCACTGATTTGGTCATATACACACTTTCCGGGGTTTTTCACAAGCTTGCTGCTGATGTTTATCCAATAATGTTGAACAACACATCATCTGCAAGACATACAAGGATTGTGCTTAACGCTTTGGCATCTAGATCCCCCCATTCATCATTTGTCATGGTGAGAGGTTTTTTCATTTTCCCATCTAAAGCTCTCTGTAACCC
Source organism: Pseudotsuga menziesii (assembly GCA_001517045.1). NCBI lineage: Eukaryota > Viridiplantae > Streptophyta > Pinopsida > Pinales > Pinaceae > Pseudotsuga > Pseudotsuga menziesii. Next base: position 39,453 of record LPNX010688017.1, read on the forward strand.
CCCTGCTGAACTAATAAATCCCACATCTTTAACTTCCAAAGTTCAAAGTTGTTTTTCGTGGTAGACATTTTTTTTAGAAAATAATTTAAACTTTTCAATTTTTTAAATTATTTTTCAGCCCAACAAATAAAAAATAAACAGTACTTTATTTCTTCTTAACCCAAATACACCTCCAGACTATAATTATGACTTGAATATATATATATATATATATATATATATATATATATATCAGTGCTGATTATTTTATTACAAATATATATATCCAGTTNTCTTTCTATTATTGGAAATATATATCCAAACCCAAACTTATATCCAAAATAATTTTTAATAACCACAAAATTTTTACCGTTCTCCAAAAGCAGCAACAACTTCAACTTGCTGGCCAATCACAGTTTATCTCTTGCACTAATTCCAACAACGCAGCTCCCCATGGGTCTTTACATTCAGCTGCAATTCTTCCACACCAACAGTTATCACGCTTCTTCCAGGCGGATGGTTCACACGTTCAAACAGTAACGTGACTTTATTTTCACACGATTCTTCCAGAAGACATATCCTCCACACAACTGGAGCGATGATCCTCTACAGGAAAACGGTTCTCCACAACCAGACGACTCTGCGACTCTTCAACTTCACGGCTTCATCTACAGTGGCTGCACGCTATACAATTCTCACGGGCTCAGTTTTCACGTTAAGCAATGGCAGGCTTCACGCACGATCCTCACCTTCTCCAGGTCACGGTTCTGACCAGCAAGAAGTCCACAATCTTCACGTTTGTTTAGCAACGGATCCTCTTTCTTCATCGATTTTTCTCCACAGTCCAGCAGATGTTTCACGGAGGTCTCTATCCTATGGCTTTGATACCACTGGTTATAATCTAGAGACAAATTAAATCAATATACACAATGAATAACACCATTTAACACGAGCATTTTATGTGGAAAAACCCATAAAGGGGAACATCTACGGACAAAGTATTGAAGTTCATTAATGAAGAAGGAGAGATTACAAGACGGGCCTTAGCCTCATAGACAACTCTCTACATCGTGTATCCCAACCATGCACTATATACTTCATGAATTTAGTTACATGAGTAAACTGTTGTGAAACTTCTCGTAAACATCCCATTATGAGAAACTTCCCATAAACATCTGTAATGAAAAACCTCCCCTAAACACATTAATTTAGTTGTCATTTAACATTTAACAAAAACTTCTTTAAAATCCTTAGTTCGAGAACTTCATATATGAAGGTAAAGGTTAAAGATAATTATATTGCCTTCTTTTTGGAACACTCTCTCATGTTGTTACCCTATATTACTAGCCACTATGATAAAGAAGATATCTTTTATATATTTTGTAAGACTATTTTAATTTTAATTTTGATAGACAATATTAAGTTTGTTGTAACTCACCCTATATTACTAGCCACTATGATAAAGAAGATATCTTTATCATATTTTATAAGACTATTTTAATTTTAATTTTGATAGACAATATTAAGTTTGTTGTAACTCTTACATTTTGAATGTACATTTTATATTTGATAGCTCATGGCACTTTTATGTCCTCGACATGTAGTTTTCGGTCGGGTATATAATTGTGAATGATCTTTTTGCTAAAATTTGCAAGTGGACTAAGGTTTTGGCGTGTTTACGTGAATTTTGTGGTTCTTTTTTAATTGATAACCACAATTCTCTACATTTTGATTGGGTTTGTACAGGGTGGTGTCAGCCTCGGCAAGCGTGTCTCGAGCCTTGACGACCTGCAAACGTCATTCTTCTGTTAAATGGCATTCATGAGGTTTTTTTGGGTGTCTTAAAGAGGATAATGGAGAAATTCAAGTTTATGATGATGCTATCTCTTTTTCTATATATAAAATTTAAAACCTAACTTAAAAAAAATACCAATATACACCAATCGTTCAACTAAGAATTAGTATAGTTTTTTATGCCACCTTGCTAATAAGTTTAACTATACTTAAAAAAAAATTGATAATAAAAAACCTCTTATCTTTCAACTTAATTTATTTTAATTACCTTATACTTTTGTCTTAATTACCTTGTAAATTCAACTTAATTCATCTTAATTACTTTATATTTTCATCTTAATTACCTTATGTTTATAGATCTCCTCCAACTTATATTGCATCTTAATTATCTTAAGCTTATAGATCTCCTCTAACTAAAAATAAATATAAATCTCTATATCACCTTAACTTAAGTTGCTACTAACTAAAACTTCAAATAAAAATAAAAATAAGAACTTTTTATTTTTCATTTTAATTATCGTAGGTCAAATAAAAATAAAAATAAAAACTTTTTATTTTTCATTTTAATTATAGTAGGCTTATAAAATCAATAAATAATAATATTTTTAATAAATAAAAGGTAAATTTAAAAAAAATGTATTATTTTAATTTTAAAAATATTAATGAAAAAGCTTATTTTTTCATAATTCTAAAATATTAGAATACCAAATGTCATATCTATATAAAATAAACATGTAACTATTTTTTAATAATTTATTTAATAAAAAACATGTATTTTTTTTCCTAAAACAAAAATAAATAACAAATGATCTTCTTTGTCCTATTGAGATTTTTTCCAAGTGAGTCTTAGTTGATTGACTCAGAGTGAGAGGAACACCTCACTTGACAAAACAATTTATTCGTGCAAGCCTAACGTTAACGTCAAACGTCCACGTCAATGTAAGGTAAGACGTCAAAGATGAGTCTACCGATGACCGCCAACCCTTATACACGCTCACCTTGGTGTTGAAGGCTCATTCACGAACAATACCCTGCTCGTTTTCTACATAACGCCAATTTCCCTACGCTGAATCTCTAATCAAATGTTGCCGTCGCTGTTCTACAGTCCGAATCCCGCAGCAGAGATGGACGAATCCCGCATCAGCTGTCGCAACCCCACAATCACAAGCCTGCTCTTCTCCTGTTGTTTTTACGGCTTATGCTTTCAGAAGCTCGCGCGATCGAACCCCGGCGCGGATTCAGTGAACGGGGATTCTCAGAATTGGTGGCGCAGGGTCTGGAACAGCGTCAGACGGGCTAGAGAATGGCCGGTATCCGTTATGAACGATGCCGGAAGCTGCTGTAGCGGGCCCAAATTGAAATATCTCGTTCGCAAGTTCAAGGCAGACGGCAAAACAATTTACAATTCGAGGCCCTCAAGATTCCAGTACGATCCTCTGAGTTACGAGCTCAATTTCGACGACGGAATACGGCAAGATGAGGATTATCAGCCGGTCCATGGTTTGTCTGTGTCTGCCGTGAAGCCTGGGAAACACTAGAGAAGCACTAAGAGGCATACAAAGCCTGCAAGTTATTCGATCTTGCAGGCCATAGGCCATTTAAATTTGTTAGACCTAATTCGCTTGACATCCGGTGGGCTCGAACCCCAGACGCATGTATGGATTTTCGCTTTGTATCGATCATATTGATATTCCATATGACAGCAATCAAGATCGTTAGCTATTTTGTAAAATTCTGTTGTGGATCTGAATGACCACAGCTTGTGGAACTATGTAATGGCCTTTAGCTGAAATCAATTGCTAGCAAGGACTAGTCTCCTCTGAAAGGATATGTCATCGTTGACACTGCTCTGGCATCTATTGATCCAAAAAGTTGCAGTAATTCGTTTTTAGCTGGCTGCCATTAAAATTAATTTTTTTAGCAGCTACAAATGTCGGCAATTATTAATTTCAATGGCAGCGGCTGAAGAATGTCAATTTAAGAATAACAATTATTAGTTTCAATGGCAGCACAATTTTTTATTTTTTCATTCGTAAGTTAAATGGCCACTGGCAAGTGGAATCTTAATTTAATTTGATGTTAAATCATCTACTGTTATTTAGTTACCTTTGATTTATTATATAATAATAATAATTTGATGTTAAATTATTTACTGTTGTTATTTAGTTACTTTTGAACTATTATATAATTATTAAATTTAATTATAAATTTTTAAATTTAATTAGGAGATAAACCAGAGCCACGAGGTTGCAATGTTCTCAATGTTGCCACCTCATTTGGATTCTTTAAATGCAAGAGTGTATATATATAACATTAGATTATGTGTTAATAAATGTAATTTTATTGGTCAAAAGTACATTAATTACTTTGTTACTTGAGTAGTTGATTTTCTCACCTTATCTTAAATAGTGGTCTATAGTATTTTTCTACCCATGGTTTCCCTATTATGTAGTCATATATATACATCTACTTAATAATGAGAAAGCAAATAATATGCACATTGTGTTCCATCATATATTTGTTTCATCTTTGTGTTATGTTAAACTTTAACATGGTATCAAAGGGTATTGCTTGATCTATTCCTTTTTGTTTTGTGGGTAAGCCTTTTCACATAGTGGAAAGCACACACACACATGGAGGTTGTGATCGAAGCCATAACACATTAGTGTGGAGGAATCGACCTTATCTTTTTCTTTTCTTCTCCCTTGGAGCGCTAACACATCTCTTGAACATGGTTGTCATTGAGGACAAGCCATTAATGACAAAGGTTGTGGTTGTTGATGACATGCGAGCACTAGGTGGTACAATTGACCCATTATGTGGTAATTTGTTGAAGGCATTGTGCCTTGATTCCCTTGTTGATGAACACATGCATGCTTCTTGGAACCACTTAGTGATGCTCTTGGTTGTGGAGCCCATTGCACTTGAAGAAACATTTCCATGGAACTTATAATGTTTGATCAAGCCCATTAGCATGATGAGACCATGGTCTTCTTATGTGATTTCCATGAGGACTTGATGATTATCATTGCTCGATCATGAAGTAGTTAAATATGATGGACATGGCATGGTGGATCCCTTAATGAGCCCTTGAAGCACTTGATGGATCTTAGGCCCACTTACACATTCTTGAGGAGGCCTAGGACATGGTTTGAGTTTGGAGACCACACTCTTTGAATGGAGTCCACTTGTACTTGGTAGGTTGATGGATCTTTTCCTTGAAGTCCATATCAAAAGAAGCTCTCATATGGTATGTATACCCTTCCTTGTGGGTTCATGGTACTCTTATAAACGAGGAGAAAAATTTGCATAAACCTTTGGATAAGCTTGCAAGCAATGATGGTCATAATGCTGAGAACTCAATTTAAAATTTAATAAAATACAACCACAAAACAAACTTATGTAAGGTTGGGTCCCTTAAGAAAAATGGCATTTAATATATATATATATAACACATATAAAGCAGGTCATCCCAGTAAATTGATGTATGAAAAAAGTGTATAAATAAGAGTTAACTCACCTCATTTCAGAGGTTTAAAAAACGTTGAGTACACAGCTCTGATTTTTGGATCTCACTGGGGAATTTTTCACGCATTTGGTGAAGAAGGAGCAACTCACAGAAGGAAACCATAGCTTGAGAAATTTTGGGTGACTAAAGGAGGGCTGAGGTAGCTGCAATTGAAGTCCTTGAAGTTAATGTTTTTGGGAGAATATTTTTATGGGCTATGAATTTCGATGGTAGGAAAAAGATGAGAAGACAAGGTCTGAAAATTCAGTTTTCCTAATCTCTTTTTGAAGCATCCAAAAGTGCAGCAGAAGTATACACAATATTACATTAATACGATGAATCATATACACATTGATTATGCTTAGTAGGAAGTGACATGTTGAATACACAGTGATGTTGTACACAATGATGGCATATATATGATTAAGGAGAGACGTGAGCCAACCTTGAAGAATTGTTAAAGATTGAACATGACAATGACATGCTAATGCATAACAATGACAACCAACATTGAACTGATAGTGGAAACAAACATTGAGTTGACGGTAACAACCTTGTTGAAGTTATGTTATCATTTGAAGACACAACAACATTAATTGCACACAGGATATCAAAACTGTCTAGATGCTTTGAGATAGGTTTGTGAAGATATGTGCATCGAGTGGTAAATATTGATTGAATCAGGAGGCAATGTTGGCAGAGATCATAGATCTTCGGACTTGGTTTCTGGAAAGGACAATCTGGGCTTGAATACTTGAGCAGAGACTTGAAAGGACATGAGTAGCAACCATTGATGACTTGGATATGTTGAACAAATAAGCAGCATTATATTGGGAAAACTTCTTAATAACTTGACATTGTTAGTATATGGTAGTGATCAGTATGTAAACGCAAGTTAGGTCTTGCACCTCTTCTTTGTTGGAGCTAAGAAAACCAAGTTGGGCCTTGGAATAGGAGTTGGTGCTCTTTGGTCAGTTGGAGCTGATGTAATTGTGAAGATTGAAGTCTTCCATTGTACTTCATATGAAATTATAAATAAATTTTACTATACATTATTGGTGATGTGTGTTGATGACTTATGTAGATATATTACATGTGTTTATTAGTTGATGACATGATGATGTACTTAGTAGTATAATAGTGAAAATTACCGAAGCTGATAACACACTGATTCACCCCCCTCTCAGTGTGACATTGTGTCCAACAATTGGATTCAGAGTAGGCCTTCAACACAATCCTTACTAAATTGAAGGAGATACGTGCATTAGATGAAATTTGAGGTCTAAAATGGGCCTCCTAAGGAAAATAATAAGATAATAGTTAAAATAATAAAATAATAGTTATTAATTTTGGAGGAAGAATGAAAAAAACTACTTTTTGTGTTCGTATTTTCGACATATCTCCATGTGTTTTTACTCAAATTTCAAGTGGGAGAGCTCATTGGATGCAGAATTTAATTTCGCATCCAACAAGTACCCACACTGCATACTTTTGATGGACCCCGCTACCCCCAAAAAAGAAATTCATCACCACGTTTTTTTCAGGAATTTCTTTCTTTTGGGGTAGCGGGGTCCATCAAAAGTATGCAGCATGGGTACTCGTTGGATGTGGAATTAAATTCTGCATCCAATAAGCTCTCCCACTTAGAATTTGAGTAAAAACACAAGGAGATATGTTGAAAATATGAACAAAAAAAGTATTTTTCTTTTATGACAAATATGTCAATTCAACCATTATGGTTGACTCATTTAATTGAAATTCTATTGGTTCTTGAATTCCAACTCACAAAATTTATTGTTGGCGCGTTTTCTTATAAGGCCCATTTTAGACCCCAAATTTCCTCTAATGGATACACAATGGAAGGACAAGCAGAGTGCTCCAATGATGAGGCTCCAATATTTGATGTGACAAATTACTTCGGATAGAGAAACAAGATGAAATATTACCTAAAGAAATTTGGTGTCTAGAAGATTGTGATCAATCCACCCATTCCGTCGAACAAGAAGACCAAGTAAGCTACGCAAAAAGAAGTAAAAAAAGGATAAAACCACTAATTTGAAAGTTCTCATGGATGGACTCTTAAGCTTGGTGAAAGAAAGCTTAGGGGAATACACTTCAACCAAAGATCTGTGGTTTAAGCTGGAAAGTGAATACCAAAGATGGAACCAAGAAACAAAGAGGGAAATAGAAGTCAATCCCATTGAAGATTTGAAGCAAGAAGAAAATGAAGTTCAAGCATCAGACATTGGTAAGGATCTTTCTGATTACAGTAACAATGATTGCAATAACAATGAAAATGATCTTGAATATGCTAAGAACTATTTCCTAGCACGCCTTTTGATGGACATTAATATCAAATACAAAATTTTGAGCCTTAAAAGGAAGGTTTTGGGGTCCTTTGAAAATTACCAAAAGAAGACTGTAGATCTGCTCAAGAAACTCAATCTCAAAAAGATAAGTTCACAAGATGAGCTAGAAGACAAAACTGATGAAATTGAAAGACTAAAGATTAATATTATCAGTCAAGGAGAGTCTAGTGAAGACCTATAAGAGATTGATGAAACAAGAATGGACAATATTGATTTGAAGAGTCAACTAGAGGAAGAAAAAGAATAGAATAAGTCTTGAAGAATCAGTTGGATAGAAAGAAGATGAGATATCAGGAGCTTGAAATGGAGGTGGTTGAATTCAGGAATAACGGTGAAAAGTCTAATGCATGTGTGAAGTTCAAGAACAACTAAATAATCTTGAACGAGATCTTGGACTGTCAAAGATCACCTTTTGATAAATCTGGCCTTGGCTACAACTTGGGAAAAGAAAAGTATGTGGCAGACACATGGAAACCTAGCAAGTATGAGGCGAGCCCCTCATTCTCCAAAAGTGAAAGAAATGTTGTTCCTCATGTACCTACACAAAATAATGAAGACCTCAAAAGATCATAAAGACATCAGGGAGTTAATCCTACTCTTTAAAGAAAGTTCAGAAAGGAGACATTGTCAAGGTGGAATCAGGAATCTCGATATGAAAATAGTTTTAATGGTTATTGCTACTCATGTGATAATTTGGTCACAGGGCATTGGATTGCATATTCTATGCAAGAAGAAGTGTTGGGAATCTCAACAATACAGTTAGATGTTGGACTTGCAACCATGTGGGTCATATTGCTACATGTTGTTGTACAATGAGATGCTACAACTATAGGGGTTTTGGGCACAAAGCTAAAGACTGTTGTAATACAAGGAGATGATCTATGAGAAGTGTATCATTCAGTTCAACAAGGAAATCCAATGAACCAAGGAAGACAAATAATGATGAAGGAGGAAATTGTAATACAAGTGCCAAGAAACAAGTATGGGTGAAGAAGATTGAACAATGTAAGGGAGATAGTTTCCATATGGAAAACCGATATTGAGGTCTCTAAAGTACCTTGGAGTACCTTGAGAAAGAGAAGCTTATGGATATTTCAAAAAGAAGTACAGGTCCCTGGATTGTGGTTACAACTAGACAATTATGCATGTTGATAGAGGGAGAAATATGGTTAGTGTTTGTCATTAAATATAAAGAAAAGAAAAGAAAGTGAAGCAACATGCTTTGGATATGATTGGAAAGAATGTCTTCAAGAAACACTTGTTGTATGACTTATAATGATAATATAGTTGGTTATGATCCAGCTGGTTATCAATTTTTTTATCATTGTATGATGAGCAACATATAATCAAAACTCGACATAAGAAAACCCTTGATAATATCATTGATAGGGGGAGAATCCAATGAAATGCATAAGTCTTGGAGAACCACAACTTGTAATTGGATCAAGCTCATTTGTAGATCAATCACTAAAATAAAGCATTTATAAACAAAAAACTAGAGCTAATTCATTAGACAACTGCATATTTTGAAACGTTTATAGAAGAGAAATGCAGATCTCAAAAATATAATTAGCATTGTGCCTACTAGTGTAATCAGTGGAAAGATGTACCTTACCTTTTGTTTTTATATAGTCAACACAAAAGATGACACTAACTGAAGAGGAAGAAATAAAATTGAAGGCTTATCATGGTGACAACTTTGACCTTGGTCCAGCAGAGCAGTTTTTTAAGGTGTTATTAGATATTCCTTTTTTCCCTTAAGCGACTTGATGCAATGTGGTACAATAAAAATTTAGAAAGGAAATCATCTTTATAAAAAATCATGAGTTATTGAAGGAGTACTGGATACCTAGTCAAGTCTATTACACAAGGCAGAGAAGTATCTCTTGACAAAATCAGATGAAGATCCATTGCAAAACCTTTCTATCATCTGCAAACCCTGATGAGACCTTTATATACATATGAGAGACTAGTTCTATATTTGTGTTCGCCACTTCTAAATATTTGAGGATAGATGACTCTAAAATCTAGAGCTATTTTTTTTCACTCACTGAAGGGCTAGTATTTGGTGATTAGACATGTCAAGATCATACACTAAGTCATCTCAACAGTTTTTGAAGTATGTAATCATCAATGGAAGATACAAATCTATGAAGTGATCATTAAGCACTGAATTTTGTGAAGATTGAAGCTTCAAAATTAAGGTAGCCTACAGATACATCAAAGGTTAATATTGAGGACCATTGAAGGCACTTTAAAAAGAAAGTTTCAACATTGTTCATATACATCAAAAGACAGATGAAAAAGATCTAATGTGTCTTGAAGACATAGAAAAAAGCACATATATTGAATCCAATGTTACTGATCATATGAGCATTCTATAGGCT
>LPNX010688017.1:49600-135079 GCA_001517045.1 Pseudotsuga menziesii
GACAATGATGCTCAAAAGGAAGACCTTATAAGAAAGATCAAACAATTACAACTCAGAAAATGAAGAAGTTTGCATGAAAGGGGGAGAAAAAACTACAGTATGATATTGGTATTTGTTGGACCAGGAAAGTGCATAAGGAAGAACCCGAAGGGAAAGGGCAGAAGGAAAAGTAGGCGCACCATGGAGGAAAAGCAGGTAAAGGATGGAAAGGAAGCACATAGCAGAGAAAGCTGCAACAAGGCATGGTGCGACGAAGGAAAAAGTGTACCTAAAGAGGCATGTAGAAGAGTAAAGGCAGATAAGTAGCAAGTCAGAAGGCTACAGAAGTCAGAGTCGACGGAAGACTAAAGGATGAGTTTTCACTGCTAGTTATGACTTGTACAAGTAGGATGAAACATGTTTCCGCAGCTAGTTATGGCCGTGATCAATGTAATGCAGGACTTTTTGCGACCAATATGGCCTATCATTAATGTAATAGAAGATATTTTGTAGCTGCTTATGACTGTAATAACCGAGATGTACTCAATTGACCCTACACGATCTTGTAACATCTATAAATAGGAGAAACCTGCTCTGTATAAGGGTTAGATTCATAGCTTCAGAGATATTGTAGAAAGTAGAAGTATTGTGTGTAGACTGTTTTGAGGAGTCAATCCACAGCTGAGTGTGTGGATAGTAGAGTAGAAGAGTTGATCCAGGCTATGTGCATATCAGTAGGAGTAAATAGAAGAAAATCATAAAAAAATATCATGAGAGAAATAAGAGTCTGAGCTAAATAGACATATCTAAAATAGTATGCAAGTCACAGACTACAAGGTGCTATCTATTTCTCATGCCAGATGAAGAGTACCTTGGTGGTTTTTCCCATATGAGTTTCCACATTATTTCCTACGTCGCATGAATGTCGAATGTTGAGTATTGAATGTTTAACGGTTGATGTTAAATGTTTGATTATCTTTCATTATTTATGAATATTGTTGGAATGAATGTCACAATATTGATAAAAGAAGTGAATGAATGAATGATTAAAGCATTGTCGAGCACTTGGTATTATTTCATGTTAAAATAATGTTAAGGTTATAATATAGTCGCATCCATGTCATTTACTATTAAGGAATCATCTGCGTCGCACAATTGCACCAGTTGTTCAGTGTTAAAGTTGTTAAAGGAAAAGTTCTGTTGCATACCGGTTGTGTCGCCCTGTTGCACCACTGTCGAGTAGAAAAGACTCCATCCTTCCTACTCTGTTGAGCGCCTTGGCCGCGCTCCAAGGGACTCTAATCCATCATCGACTGTGAAAACATGGTTATGGAAGTTACACATTAAGATATCTCGGGTGAGAATGCGCCTGCCTCATGGGTGTCACCGACTGAGCTTGCTCCGTCGGGATGATGTATTTGGTTGTTTGTTGGTTTCATGAGTCTATTGAACCTGGGTCACATGAGTGTGCAAAAGTAGGCCAACAAATGGTTCTGTTGTCGGGACCTTAATCATTTGAGTCGAGGGAAATGTTGTGGCATCTGACAAAGAAGGAAATTGAGGATTGGCTAGAGTCTAAGACATTGGCATTTGCACAAGAAGAGAGCACAAGATCGCGGTTGAGTGCAGAAAACTGGTTGGACCGATACATATACTATTATATTCACAAGATCTTCTTTGTAGAGTTTCCTATCGTGCTACATGAGTGGTTGTCAAGATTGGAAACTCGGCAGACAAATTTCCAAAGAAGAGAAGTGGTTGAGTGGAGTGCTTAGTTGATTCGTGAGCTAACCAGTGTAAGTAACCCCATCTCTAGAGCTATTGATTTTTGGGTCGACAGTATTTTGCAAGGGTATATTACTGAGTTTGCAGTAGAGATGTTAACCTCATATAGTGAGGCTAAAAGATAATTTTTTTAAGGACCCCGAAGAAGGTATTTTTTTTCTATAAACATGGATAAAGATGCTCGTTTATGAGAAGGGTATTTTGCAATTGAGTAGTTGAGCTGCATATCCATAGAATGGGATATGTTGTAGACTACCTATAAAGACAATGGGAAATGGTGAGTTGAGATGTTCCCAGGAAGTACAAAATCTGAACTAGAAGATGGATTCCTTAGGAGTGGAAGGATATTTAGGTCAGGAAACAAAAGAAAGACAGTAGGAGGTAGACAGACTCATAGTCTATTCAAATAAAGTGAATATGATATTGAGTTGTCGATCGACGAAGGGTCTTGTGATGAAGAGGAAGACTATAGCCCAATTTCTAAAGGAGAAGAAGAATATGAAGAATATGTAGAGACACCGAGATCAATATGCAACTACATCACGCCAGGGGTATCACCATAGGTAAGGTCTAGAGCCTCATCTCCTGCAAGAACTGTTAATACTGACAGTGCTAGTACTGCGACTAGCGCGCAAGAGAGTCCACCTCCATTAGATTGTCCATTGAATATCTCCAATGCCAACTCAATGGCTGGAAAAGATATTAGATTAGCCACATTTAATGGGAATGGAGTAGAAGATCCATAGTAGCATTGGTTTCTTTTCAAAGCCATTTGGATTGTTCGCTAAGTTCATAATGTGAACATAAGGAAAGTGCAGATGATCACAAATCTACAGGGTTGCACGTTGGACTGGTTTATGTAGTTTTCCATAGTGCCAGAAGGAACCCCACATAAGACCCTTAATGAGATCTGGCTCGCGATGATTTGTGAGTTCATCAAACCTAAATCTGAGTCGTAATGTATCATAGAGATCAAGGGGATTAAGAAATTACCGACATAATCCGTATGGGATTTTGATCAGCAGTTTAAAACTTTGATGGCCAAAGTTAGTTTTCAAATTTCAGATGTGCAACATAAAAAGTGGTTTATTGCTACGTTATTACCACACATTCGAGCTCCTTTGATGCAACAAAAGATTGTGTCGTAGATAGAAGTGCTAGAACTAGCAATGAATATGGAATCCTCATCAATTGAATATGGTGGCACATGTATGATGCAGATTTAGTCAGAGTTGGGCAATCTGACCGTGCATCTCCAGGACATCAAGAAGGGTAAGGAAGAATATGAGGACGTGTGGTGCACAAGATATCAAATAGATGGACACACCAAGGATAATTTTCTATCATACATGAACTACATCTTGTCGGGTGCACCAAATCCATTAAGTACCCATGTGATACCCTGGTATTGAATATGCCAAACTAGAGGGCATGACGATGAGGAATATCTATACTTACAGAAGATTGTAAGTACCCTAGTTAGCCTTTTCTGTAAATTTTGTAAATCAGTAGGGCATGATAAGAAGGATTGCAGAGCATATAAGCTCTTAAAGGAGAAGACAATAGATACCTACTTGATGAAGAACGATGGGAAGGCTAAGACTGAATAGGCACAAGCCCACTACTAGGCTGCGCCTTTCCCATAGAACCAGTATCAAAATCATTATTAGCCTCAGTATGCACCATTGAATCAATATGCGTCGCAAAATCAGTATCCACCGAAGCAACCACACCCTTAGGGGAGGGGGGTGGAAATTTCAGAGGTATAGGAGGAAGAGGATTTGGCAGAGGAAGATTCCAATTCATATACTATAACTGTGGACAATTGGGCCATTATGCCAGAGATTGCCATGAACCTGCAAAGACATGTTCATATTGCAAAGCACAGGACCATAATGTGGAGCAGTGTCCCCAGTTGATTGTAAAGTGGCAAGATCAAACCGTTGGAGGTCCTAACCTCATACAAAATCCAAATCGAAAACCCAAAAATTTATATGATTGCTGCTTCACCAAGAGAACCAAGCATTGTTGTCATAACATGAGGAGGTGCTGCAACTGAATTCGATCAGAATATACCCCAAGAACAACCGCAGGTGTGACCCGCGGCACAGAAGAAAGTACTATTCGATGTTCAAGAACATAAGAAAGTATTCTTGGATGTGCAACTGAAGTTTGTGGATCTAGAACAACTGACGAACTCAATAGAAGTCAGGGAGATTCCTAAATGCTTCCAGCAAATATTTCAGAAACAAGCTCCGAGAAAGGTTAGTAAGCTCAAGCCATTTATTTCAATTTTCTTAGTGTTGCTCCATGATAAAGATGCTATCACAGAACTACAAGCACTAATAGAAGAAACCCCAGTTGAGACGCAACCTGAAAGAAGGGTTAACCATGTCAAAAATAAATTTAAAACTGGGAGCGAGTTGAGAATGACTGCACAGATAGAGGACTATGACATGGATTATATTAATCTCGATCTAGGGTTGGACGTCAATATTTTGATGCGATAGACCTCAGAGAGAATGGGAAATCCATGCTTGGACTGGTCTCCTGTCCAGTTGAGGCTTGCAAATCAGATGAAGGTCCTACCAATTGGTAGGTTGAGTCAAGTCCCTGTCGACATTGAGGGGTTGTGTACATTCACAGACTTTGAGGTTATAAACATTGTAGATGACACAAACCCATATCCCGCGCTTCTGGGATATATTGGGCCATATATAATCAGAACATTATAAATTTTAAGAAAATGATCCTCTGATTTGAGGATGATGAGATGAGGGTCATGTTTCCCATTGATCCACTGGAGGGACAACGGTATGTTGAACCATTTCATAATGAAGGACAGGGTGACTATCTAGTCCATATAAATAATGTCAATGCCTTAAAAGATGATTACATACATCCTACAGTGGATGGAAACTTGAATTGGAGGAGTACTAGTTCCTTCACATTAGACTCAGGAGAGGCCTTGGAAAATTGACAAAACAGATTGCACGAGGTCTCTATTCCGAGATGCACCAGGATAACAAGGTCTATGCGATGGGTGGAAAATTAGCCGAGGGAACTACCCACCTATGAGGGTTTACCTAACCTTGGGACCTTCCTAAGCCATTTTGAAGGACTGGTGACAGAACCGTAGCGCTTGTTTGTGTTAGACTATGTAGTGAATGCTATGCTTGCTAGATTGTGGGGTACACATAAGAGGTCTATATCAGAATGGAAACGGTGCAGAAGATTACTGGAGGAGAGATTTGGAGAATAAATCACTGTCGTAAGTCAAAAATACATAGGGATGTCAAACCCTGTTGAACACCTCAATCAATGTCGCACGGCATTTTCACAATACCCGCGACAAGAATGGGTCCATCATTTCATACGCACATTGGAAATGACACCTAGAGGCTGGTATACATTCATGGAGTTATGGAAAGGAACTCATGATTGGGACGAGGTGGCTAAACAATTTGCACACACATTTGCATTTGTTAATGAACAACCGTCAGTTGATGTTGCACTTCAAGAGATCAAGGAAAATATATTCATTGAAATCCCTCTCGAAGTGAAAAATTCCCACCAGTGCAGCATGACCATCCAGCAATGGATGGCTTGTTACAATTCGGCTAGAGAACCAGATGATGACCCGAATAACATAAAAATACTAGATTCAGAGGGTACACACGAAGTCGAAAGAAGTGGTATTTTGAGCAAACAGTTCCTCAAGCCACTAAAGATCAAGAAAGTGAACACTGGCTCACCGAAAAACCTGAAGTTTTCCAATATAGGAGATTATTGGGATGATGAGACAGTATCAAAGATCATAGAATTGTTGCATGAGTATCAGGACCTATTCCCTACCAACTTTTCAGAGATTAAGGGAATAGTGGGAGACCTAGGGGAGATGAAAATACCCCTCAAACTAGATGCTAAACCTTTTAAGCAATGACCTTATCGGTTGAACCCAAGGTATAAAGAGAAGGTGAAAGATTAGTTGGACCGAATGCTCAGCACGAGAATCATTGAATCTATTGAAGAATCAAAATGGATCATCCCTATAGTGATCCAGTATAATAAGACACCTAGCAAAGTCAAAATTTGTGTCGACCTGAGGAAGCTGAATGATGCATGCTTGCATGATCCATTTCCAACAAAATTCATAGATGAAGTACTGGAAAGAGTCAGAGGGTAGGATATGTATTCATTCACTGATGGCTTCTTGGGATATCACCAAGTAAGAATTGCGAAAGAGGATCAACACAAAATGACCTTTGTCATAGAATGGGGATGCTACCAGTATACGGTAATGCCCTTTGGACTCAAGAATGCACCTGTTGTTTTCTCTAGAATAGTAGTTTTCACTTTTAAAGATTTTATTCATAAATTTCTTGAAGTCTACTTTGATGATCGGACTGTATTCAGTCTAGTAAGAGACCATATTGAGAATCTATGCATGATGCTGGGTCATTGTTTCCAATATTAGATTGCGCTTAATTCAAAAAAATGTGTTTTTTGCATACCATTTTGTGTACTGCTGGGACATGTCGTGTGTCGTGATGGAATTTTGGTCGACCTAGAAAAAGTTGTGATCATTATTGACTTACCACCGCCTACATCAGTTACATAACTCAGATCAGTTCTGGGACAGACAGGCTACTATAGGAAATTTATCAGAGGATATGCAGAGATAGCTGCACCTATGGAGAAAGTGTTGAAGAGGATGCAAAGTTTGAATGGACGAAATCTTGCGAGGAAAGCTTGGACAAATTAAAAATCAAGATGGCCATTGTACCAATATTGGTATTTTCCGATTGGAAGAAGTAGTTCCATGTCCATGTCGATGCATCGTCTGTCACGCTTGGCATAATCTTGACACAGCTAGGTGAGGGTGTGCTTTACCATCCTATCACTTTTGCTAACAAAAAACTATCAACGACAGAGAAAAATCATATGACGATAGAAAGGGAATGCCTCGCCATGGTATATGCATTGCAGAAGTTCTGACACTACTTATTGGGTGAAAATTTTAAAATGTACATTGATCATTTGGCCTTAAAATACCTGGTCAACAAGCCAGTGTTGGGGGGGAAGACCTGTCAATGGATTCTCCTGTTTCAATAATTTTACTTTGAAGTCATTGTTAATCTTGGTCGATTGAATATAGGGCATGATCACCTATCAAGGATAGAGACTGGCAAAGAACCAACCATCCTGGAGGATAACTTGCTTGACGCGCAACTGTTTGTGGTCACCATGATTGATGATCAAAATAAGGAGTTTAACGCTACCATCAACTTCTTGAGTACATGTTATGTGCTTGAAGATTTAACCACTGTGCAAAAGAAACATTTGGTTGTCAGATTTGCTGACTTTATGCTCATTGCTCACAAACTATACAAGTTGGGCCCCGATGAAATACTGTGTCGATGTGTTTTTTACTATGAGTGACAATGGAGAACAAGTGAATTCCATGTCGGTGCCACAGGAGGACACTACACTGGAAAGGAAACTGTGAATAAGATATTGCAAGCTAGTTTATGGTGGCCCACCATACATACAGATACCAAGCGATTTTTCTGACGTTGCGGTATTTTCTAGAGGACAAGAAAGTCATCAAGACAGAAAGAGATGCCGCTTGCGCTGTAAATAACATTGCAAGCATTCGACAAGTGGGAAGTTAATTCTGTTGGTTTGATCAATCCGCTCGAGAAGAGGATTGGCATGTGCTACATTATCACAATGACATACTACTTAATCAGATGGGCTAAAGCTGCGACTGTTAGAGATTGTACTGCAACGACTGTGGCGAAGTTTTTATTTGAAAATGTGGTGACCATATTTGGCTGTCCAAAAATTATCCTAAGTGACCGAGGTACACATTTTGTTAACAAAATGATTGATGAGCTTACTATAGAGTTCCAGATTCAGCATAGGAAAATGACTTCCTATCATCCTCAGGTGAATGGAATGGTTGGATCCTTCAACAAGATTCTATAGAATGCATTAACCAAAGTATGCAATGCACGTCGAGATGACTAGGATCAGAAAGTTTCAGCTGTGCTATGGGCGTACCGCACAACTTGCAAATGATTGAGAAGGAAAAATCCATTTATACTAGTGTATGGACAAAAGGCTATGGTGCCAATGGAATATATAGTACCGAGCCTAAGAATTGCTGCACTAACAGAAATGACCGATGAAGATGCTGTCGAGAAAAGGTTGCCGCAGCTGGTTTAGATGGAGGAAGAATGCTTCGTCGTAGGATTCCATCAAAACCTAGAGAGGCAAAGACAAAAATCATGGCATGATCACCAAATCAGGACTAAGCAATTCAAAGTTGAAGGACTTGTTTTGTTATATGAAATTAAATTCTTAAAACTTCCAGGGAAATTAAAGACGCATTGGCTAGGGCCATATGTGATCACGCACATCACTAACACAGACGCAGTAAAGTTGCATAAGATGGATGGAACTCCAGTCACAGGAATGGTAAATTGAAGTCGCTTGAAACCTTACTATGATGGCCACAACATGCCTGGGTGAGGTAGAACTAAAAGAGAGAGAGAGAGAGAGAGAGAGAGAGAGAGAGAGAGAGAGAGAGAGAGAGAGAGAGANAATAAGAGCGGGAATGACAACTAGTCATCATTAAATCCTAGATACCCAGAAATATTTCAACGGTTATGACAATGAGGTGTCATTAATTCGATGAGTTAGAGGAGAATGACCACATGCTTTTTGGTCCCATTCGTCATCCTTGCCATAACCTCCCTGACAGGTACAAATCAAAACTCGAGTACATGAATTAATGTTGGACTGCATCGAATGGGAAGCTGATGTGATCAACAAGACATTGATCTGACCATCGAATCATCACATGAATGATGAGCACATCCCTATAAACATGATCCTTCATCGATAATAATTCTTTTACATGCACAAAGAGAAGAAGAGCAAACTAGACTTTGTGATTGAGAGAGCCGAAACTCATGTTCATTGAGATTTCTAGTTCCAATGAGAAATTAGACATTACCCTTGCATCACTGTGCCCAATTGTTAAAGAGATCACATCGACAGAGGTACAACAACACAGAGAAGAACCGAAAACAATGGTGTGACAAATACCATTGACAGTTCCTATGGTTGGTGCGGCCCCTGCTTTGGCCTCTGGTTTGGCCCCTGCAGTGGCATGGGGGATTCACTTGTTGATCAATATTCTATCACGTTAGTTCATATTGTGGGTTTTAAAATTGTAAAAATTGAACCAATATATTGCAGGTATTTGGGGGATGAGGGGTTTAAGGTGGGGGTGAGTAGGGTGGTTTATAAGTATTGAGGTATAAAAGGGGGTGGGAAGGAGGTTTTAATTAATGGGAGGAGGTTTTAACGAAAAGAGTTTGGGTCAATATCTCTCAAAATTAAGGGTATTCTTTAATATCCCACGATTGCACATGCTATGTGAGAGGTTCACTAAGTGAAGTCCTTGTGTGTAGCAGACACGGTTCTTAACCCACTAGTTGATATACCAGTGATAGGTCTATGAATATTTATGTTGGACAGGGACATTCCAGAGTCATTAGTGCCTCGAGTCAGAATAGTCATTAGTGCCTCGAGTCAGAATACCAAAGTTTTCAAAGAAGTGTAAGGCCACTGAGGAAGCACTAGTGTCTCCACCGTGAAGAGACGTGGGCGCCACCATAGAAGAGAAGAACATGTTACCACCATATGTTTAGCCAAGGAGAGCATAGGTTCTAAAAATCAAGCTTCCAATGAAAGCACGCTCCTCCTTAGCAACACCCTATATCCTTGTTCAAGTGTCGCTATTGATGAACATAATCCCAAAATTGGAAAAGGTGCAGTTTGAACATATAGATACGCAGAATCAAGCGGGACTAGAGAGGAAAAACTACATGGTCATGCTTTCAGCCATGTTGTATGAGCCACAAATGGTCGTTCCGATGCAGTGGGCTCGTGAGATAGAAAGTGCGAGCCTACTGAACTTGCTGATAATGCCACACTTTGGTCAAAGCATACAAGTTAGCTTATATGTGCGACAAATCCTGGTTTGTTTTCATGGAGGATACTTATGGCTCGACCGACCCTATGCTATGGATGTCGAGATCATTTTGAAAATCATGGGTCTTCCGTGTCAAGGAGACGGCCCTATGCCGTATCTATGCCCAAACAAAGATACGATGAAGATGAAGCAAAAATATGACCTCCAATGCGCAAATAGAGGATTCCTCATTTCCTCTATAACTAACAACACAGTGAGGTTTTCCGCGAAGATTTTGTCTTGCAAGCTGCTGTGTAAGATGCGGCTCGCTGAGTGTACTATCGAGGTAGTGGAGCTGGCGGAGCAGTGTGCAGCGGGAGTAGTGTTCAACTGGTCGTAGTTCTTGTTGAATGAGCTTCTTGAGGATTCCGAGCAAGCGTAGGAGGAAACTAAGACAAATTTCCATTACTCCCGGGTGCTCATTTTGATTTATTTTATCGTGTGGTCAGACCCACCCGATTACCAGCCACAGGATATCCCAGTACTTTTCCATGGCGCTAAGTAACCGAACCTCTGGGAGGAAAAGGAAGATAGGATCCAACATAAGGACAATAAAATAGAGTTCTTTCTACATGGGAAGGCACTCAGAGATATAATCAAACACCAACATCGACTGAGTGTGATGATGGTCGAGAGGTACTCATCTTTCATAAAATTTTAGTCTGGTGTCCACAACATTATTCTAGAGCTATGGCAGGACCTGGACAAGTAGGCACACCCGACGAATTTAATGATTGATGATGAATATGTGGAAGCAGTCATCCAAGACAGGACAGAAGAATGGCACATCCCAGTCAACCTAGAAATGAACCCAAGAGATAACTGGGGGAATGACCAAGATAAAGGCCAAGGTGATGACCAAGGAAATGGACAAGGAGATGACCAAGGAAATGGCCAAGGAAATAATGGGGGTGATGGGAAAGACAACTAGTCTTCAGAGACAGAGGATGATGATGAAAATAATAAGGGTTTTGATCAAGACGATGAACCATATGCACCTATTGATGAGGATGTGCAGACCCAACAGAGAGAATAGGAACAAGAGCGTGTGCAAGAAGCGAAAAGATAATAAAACAACTTATACAATTAGCTTAGATAAGGAGGACATGGGATTACTTGCAGATGTTGTTGCATACGTATCAAATACCATTTTTGAGGGTCTTAGTACACAGCAGATGCAAGTCACCAACAATGTTGTTGAGCATGTCAATAAGCTCACAGAGGCCATCAATGAAGTCAAAAGCACTGCCAAGGTTGAGACATATGACGTGGGTCCTGGGGATACATTAGCCGCACCCCTACTACTGCCACCTCTCAAGTTAGAATTAAAGGCACAAGCATTGGAGTCGGGAATGATGGAGTATGATGATTTTCTCCATGCAATGGGGACATTGTCCTTGGATTTTTTGAAACTAGAATTGGCCGACGTATATGCTTTTCAGCATGTGGTCATGACAGAGCACTGAATCAAGGAAAATGATGTTGCTTATCAAGATAAGAAATAAAAAAGGAAGGAGAAAGAGCGCAAGGTCCTCCTTAGGGAAAAGGAGAAAGAGATTGAGGCACGGGAGCAAAGTAGGATTGCACTTGCTGAATCCATTACAAGCACGGTCACTGAATTCCCCTTGGAAGAAGTCCAAGAAGACGAAGACACAGTTGCAAAGGTCGACTGACTCTCCAAGATTACGGTGAATCTCAAGAAGTAGGTGGAAGAGCTTCAAGCACAACAATAGCCAAGAACAACTCTTGAGGTGTTAGAACAACATAGGAAAACAACATCTAAGGCTATTGATCGGATTAATATGGGTGACAAGCCATGTACAGATGCGATAGAAGTAGTTTTAGAGACTTGTGAACTACTTTTGGAAGATGAGACAACATCAAAGTTCGCTGAGGAAGCAGGTCAGGCTGAGCTGAAAATTACAACGATCAAGGAAGGCATAAAGAATCTTCCAATCAAAGAGAATATTTTCAAGGTTGCTGAGATGAAACAACTACAGCAGGAAGTAAGGACTCTTCGCGATAAGGAGAAGAGCTAGAATGATGAGGTAACGATGCATCAATCCAAAGAAGAAAGAGTTACATGGATTAATCAGCATGTACAATAGATGCTGTAACAGTTATCCGAGTCACTGGAATAATTACCATCGAAACATATCAGTTTTGATTGTGTGGAACAATTGGAGAAACAAGCACAGGAGGTGCGTCAGCAAGTTGCCCAGGTGGAGGGTATTTTGAGGGAATTTCGTGACAAGGTTGGTCCCATGGTGTAGCCTGCACCAAAGACATAAGTTTTATTAGTGGCTCGGGATGATCCACATGTGAGTGTTGGGGGCCTGTTGGGCCAGGAAAGTGCATAAGGAAGAAGCTGAAGTACAAGCACATGAGAAAAAGTAGGCACACGATGGAGGAAAAGCAGGTAAAGGAAATAAAGGAAGCATAGAGCAGAGAAAGTTGTGATGAGGAATGGTGTGACAAAGGAAAAGGTGTACCTAAAGAGGCAGGTAGAAGAGTAAAGGTAGAGAAGCAACAAGTAAGAAGAATACAGAAGTCAAAGTTGACAGAAGACTAAAGGATGGGTTTTCACGACTAGTTATGACCTGTACAAGGAGGATGAAAGATGTTTCCGTATCTAGTTATGGTTGTGATCAATGTAATGCAGGATGTTTTGCGGCTAGTATGGCCTGTCATTAATGTAATAGAAGATATTTTGTAGCTACTTATGACTGTAATAATTGAGCTGTACTCACTCGACCTTGCGCAGTCTTGTAACATCTATAAATAGGAGGAACCCGCTCTGTATAAGGGTTATCTTCATAGCTTTAGAGAGATTGTAGAAGGTAGAATTATTTTGAGGAGATCAGAGAGGAGTATTATAGTAGAGACTATTGAGCCGTGAATCTGCAGATGTGTGTGCAGACCGTTTTGAGGACTCAATCCATAGCTGAGTGCACGGATAATAGAGTAGAAGAGTTGATCCATCATGTGTGCGGATTAGTAGGAGTAAATAGAATAAAAACCTAAAAACAGAGAGAATGAGAGAAAGAAGAGTCTGAGCTAAATAGACATATCTAAAATAGTCTGCAAGTCACATACTACAAGGTGTTATATATTTCTCATGCCAGATGAAGAGCACCTTGGTGGTTTTTCCCAGATAGGTTTCCACGTTATTTCCTATGTCACATGAATGTTGAATGTTTAATGGTTGATGTTGAATGTTTGATTATCTTGCATTATTTATGAATATCACTAAAATGAATGTCACAATATTGATAAAAGTAGTGAATGAATGAATGATTAAATAATTTTCGAGCACTTGGCATTATTTCATGTTAAAATACTGTTAAGGTTATATTATAGTCACATCCTTGTCATTTACTATTAAGGAATCATCTGTGTTGTATAGTTGCACCAGTTGTTAAGGGAAAAAAAATGTCATATACTGGTTGTGTTTCCCTGTTGCACCATCCTTCATACTTTGTCAAGCACCTTGGCCTCACGCCAAGTGACTGTTGTTATAGATGATTTTACCACAACTGGTGGATCACACATTTATGGCCTCTCCTGTCCCTCTGCAAAATATTTGGACCCCATGGACTTATATTATACTTTGATGTTCCAAGATCATCCCCAAAAATCACCTGTTTATACCTATATGCGACTTTTAAAGCAATACTCGTGTGTATACGTAGCTTTTGAAATCAAACCTATGTACATCGATATGTGTGAAAAATGACAAATATTTTTGGAGTTTTCCTCATATGAGTATGAATAACTTGACTCTTGGCCTTCCAAATTCCTTGCATACATTAAAGGAGGAGAAATTGAAGAGTAATCAAACTATAGTCCATTGTTGCCTCAGTTTTTCTTATACTTGAGTCTGCATCCCTTTATCTCTTGGAGCACATAGTGTTCTTCCCAAGCTTTCCTTTGCTTTGTGAGCTTGCTATCGAGAGATGCAGGATTGAAGTGGTGGAGGCCTAGGTGGAGGACTCGGTTTCTCCGATTCGCAGAAGTGCCAACAGAGGTTATCACTATTGTATCTATGATTTATTAATAGAAATATCTTTTCCTGTCCAATTCATGTGCATTTTGAATATGAATATTGAATCCATGGATGTATTTAATTGCTTATACATGGTTGATTATATATGCTAGAATATCTCTAACAGATTTATATATATCATGCTTGGTTTGTTTGTTGTTGTTGAGAGAAAATTATAATTGCAATTGCATTGGGAAAGCTCAATGGGGATCTACTTCAACCATCCAAAATAAGGTACGATTCTATATCCCTTGGTGTTAGATTTTCTTACTGTTCTGGCATATTGGGAAAGATTGATTTCTGGTGTCATACTATCTGTTGTG
Organism: Pseudotsuga menziesii; assembly: GCA_001517045.1. Classification (NCBI taxonomy): domain Eukaryota; kingdom Viridiplantae; phylum Streptophyta; class Pinopsida; order Pinales; family Pinaceae; genus Pseudotsuga; species Pseudotsuga menziesii. Next base: position 63,780 of record LPNX010688017.1, read on the forward strand.
GTACCCCAAGCCATAGGAAGTGTTGGAGGAGCAAGTCGGTAAATCCGACTAGAACTATAGCCAACTAAGTTGATCAGCTGACTAATTAGAGATTAGGTCAGACACATAAGGTCATGTCGGTTGACCAAACTGACAGGTAGTTATTTGTAACTGTTTTGTAATTCATATATATTAGGCTGTTGAGCTAGATGAGAACTCGGTTCATTTCTTTGTATTGTATGGACCCTTTCGTTATAATATAATCTATTATTCTGCCTACTTGTCTTGTCTCTTGTTGCTGCTATGTATGTATGCTTTTAATGTGTATTATTGGTAACCCTATGTGATATGTGAGATTACAACATTGGTTATGTTTCCGGTAGTACATGTCTGAGATGTATACAAGCAGATGATATCAAAATAAGAGATTAAGGATTGGTGGGAGTGTAAAATAGCAAACTACTTCCAAAATTACGCACGAAGAAATAGATTAACAATTGCTCAAGCAAAGGAAAGGTTCTTTATTGAAACCCATGAAAATTTTGTAGAATCAGTGCCCCAACTTTTGAAGAAACTCTTGGATGAAAAATCTGGAAGCGACTAAAGATCAACAAATACTAGAAAAAATGATTTGAGGGGGAAGGAAAAACTTGTAGGAGTGGTTTGAAAAGATCACTGACGAATTCTGCGAGGAACAAGCTATAGAAGAAAGAACTTCGGTGGAAACTATCCAGAATAAATTCTACACAGACCTCACTGAGCAATTCTTGTGTTCCTTATCGACCTTGTTGTTCAAGTTCCTGATAGAGAAAGGAGTGGGTCATATCGTTGAACCTCGTCCATTACTACATGAACCTCCGCAAAATACTAACTGGGCAGAGAAACAAAAGAAGTGGGAGAAATTCATTGCTGAAAGGGAGTGGAAATACTTCCTAGGCAAGTAAACATAACTATCAGGTCTTTCTAAAGAGTTGAGTAGGCAATGGGGGGGTAGCTGGTCATATGTCGGGGTAAAGTGGAGAGGATTCTAGTTGATTAAAGAGATACCATTCACTAGCGATGAGAAGTTGGCCTAAAGAGGAAATCGAAAGGATAATGTCACACAAAGGTACGACAGACTTACAGAAAATAGAGAGGGAGAAGAGGCTGCAAAGAATGGAAGAAATCAGAGAAAGAGCTATAGCACTACAAAGAGGAATGAGTACTAGGGTGACATACCAAGAGAGAAATCTGCCAGAGTCGAGCCATGACCGACAAGAAGAAGGCATGAAAGAAGAAGCGTCTCTTATGGAAGAAGATTTGTTGATAGAGAAGCGAGAAGCTCTCCAATTAGAAGTTCCCCAGGAGGTAAGACCTCTATCTCCAACAAATTCGATTACTAGGATACAAACCATTGTCGAAAAGGACCTCAGACTAAGAGATGGTGACTTTGGTATATGGAGCCAACTAGATGACAAGAGAAATGATGATAATCATCTACTTATCCATCGACCAGAAGAAGGAAATTGGGTCACGCTTCAAGCATTACCCTCCAACCGAAGTATCCACTTACTTTTCCTGACACATGAAGGAGCACCCCCCCTTCCAGATACAACTTTGGAAGATATAGAAAATTTGGAGTTGCAGACAAATAATTACAGTTGGACATCGATAGGAGAAGTCGACCCCGACTAACTGATTTTCGGAGAATAAATGACAACTAAGACAACTGACAGAAACAAGAGTTCTATCGACAATAGTTCTACACAAAGGAATAAACAAAACATCCCACTACCCCCACCACCACCCCCACCACCACCACCTCCTGAAGAAGACAGTGACAGTGACTTCGACATGGGTCATGGGTCAGCACAGATCCCTCTATATGAGGGCGATGAGGATCCCAGATGAGATTGGTTCATCTGTGAATCGACATGGGAGGCAATCCAAGTCACAAATGAAGACAACTAGATGGCACAGTTTGTTAGTGCCTTAAGGAAAAGGGAATTAACATGGTATATGACCTTTTCTGAAAGAACCCCCAGAGCAACTAAAGCGGAAGTCAAAGCACAATTTTTGTCATTCTTTAAAACTCCATATGCAAAACATCTGGCAGCTAAGACATTGAAGACAGCAACACAAAATTTAGGAGAAACTATCTGCGACTACAACAAATGCTGGAAAGACCTTCTCAGCCAATTGGATTATGTCATTGGTGAGCAACTATTAATCCAGTGGTTTCTTGTAGGTCTGTCACAGAAAATTCATCGACACATAAGTCTGGAGACATTCAAAACTTATGAAGATGCGCTTACTAAAGATATACAAGTAGAAATGGATGAAGATATTCCAGTATACCCCATAGATCGTAGACTGGAGGAACAGTTTGAGATCATGCAGAAATCATTAAAAGAGCTAAACCTTAAGAGTCAGGATATCTGGTGCACGAAATGTTCAATGGCCGGACATTCAAAAGAAAACTGTCAACATGATATCAGCTGACAGGACATTCGATTTGTGCAAATAAAGTGTTTTTGTGACATTTTCCAAGACCATGGTGATCACATGACAAAATATTGCCTGTTTAACATGAAAAATGACAAAGCATCTTGGTGCGCTATCTACGAAACAAAATCATGCCACGGTCGACTACCATCTAAACCTAAAAAATCAACAGAACTATCACGCAGTCTACCAGACTAATGTAGTCGTATAGAAAAATGAACAATGAAACAATGCACAAAACGATCAGAATAATCAAAGATACGAAGGTCGTCGATACAAATCCCACTTTGACAACCGACGTGGAGGATATGGAATTCGAGGTTGATTCTCTGGGAATCGGGACAACCGACAACGTCGGCCCGTCCAATGTTTTACATGTTACAAGGAAGGACACCGATATGCAGACTGTCCATACAAGGATAGGATAGACCTAAAATTCTATACTAGTTGTGGAGTAGGGGATCACTCATTAGAGGATTTCCCTACTATGCTTGAAAAAATAAATAATAAGAAAAATGTTAATGTCTTGTCGTGTGTGAAAAAACATGATATAATTAATACAAATAATTTGCATATAGTAACTCGACAAGGGACAAAAATTGGTAATGATAACACACGAATAAGAAAAATAAAAGAAAATAATGTTTATCCTGACCCAGTTAAAGAAAAAAAAAATATAAAGATGCAACAAATTTATTTAAAGAATTTTCCCAACAAGAAGAAGCTGGTGACAACTGACACAACACAGTAAAAGAGTTAATACACTTAGTACAAAAAGATAAAATAGTATCTCAATTCATTGACTTACTGTATAAAATAAAACACAACAGCAACACCCAAAAACAAACAAAGAGTATTTGCAGTTTAAACCAAAAAGATAAAAGTGATGCTGACCCACTTGTTGACCTGGAAATTGAAGGATACCATGTCTGACAAGCTGTGCTTGATTTCAGATCACAGGTAAATATTATGAATCAAGACACATGGGAACAGTTAGGAAGACCTTGATTATACGAGTCAGGCATATACCTTAAACTAGCCAACCAAGGCCTAATTGAACCTATTGGAGTTTGGAAAAATGTCGACACAACGATAAAAGGAATATCGACCAAAGTTGACTTTGAAATTATTGACCCTAAGGAAGGATCCAACTCCTTCCCAGTGTTAGTAGGTTGACCTTGGGGGAGAAAAATGAAAGCCTCGATATCCTTAGAAAAACAAAGAATAAAATTAAAAGGGAATGGACAAAAAGTCATTGTACCTATTCATCCATCCCAAGGAGAACCTTGGACAGAACCAATTGATGAAGAAGTTGACATTTGACAACTATATCAGATACAGAATAATGAAGATTACACAAAACCTAATATATATGGTGAACTTTACTTAGGAAACCAAGACTCAGTAGGATACAATTTAGACATAGAACTATATGATTGGGAGGTTGAAAACTATGAAACAAAAGAAAGAGGATGCTGGACCATTCAAAAAGTACAGAAGAAACCAGTCAGACAATGCTTTGTGGTGTCCATCATCCCAAAAATATTTGAGAAGCAAACTAGGGAATATCCTACCTTGAAACCAACAAATATAAATATCACAAAAATCCCAAGATATAAAAAAAGAGAATCACTAGTTATGCACGTAGAGAAAGTATTTAGGAACATTGGTGAACATGGCCGACTGCAAATCTTAGTGGAAACTTTTATAGGACAAGCTTCTAGATGGTGGGATACCCATCAGTGAAGACTGCAGACATGGACAACAGCTTCGACTTATTTTGTAGAAATATTTGGAGGGAAGAAGTTAACCAACCAGGATCATATACCTATATTTACCCAAGGAAAAGATCCAGAAAATCACATAAAAACATGTGAAAAAGAATGGAGAAGACTTGGATATAAAGATGAACATACATGGCCACACCTATTCCCATCAACACTCTCTGACTTACCAAAAAAATGGTACAAAATGGAAGAAGCTCGAGGTGAAACATTCCTATGGCATGAACTCAAAGAGAATTTTATCAAATATTTCAACTTTGTACCCCAAAATGAGAATTTGGTCAAAACGACAAAACAGATCAAAGCATTTGTATAACCGACAGAAAAAAAAACCCTAAAACATGACCGACTAACAACAAAATGCAATAATATACAAACCAGGACAATTCCACAGTCAACAAGACTACAAATGGAAAATGAAAATTTAGAAGGGAAAAGCTTCAGATGGAAATCAAACCATGCCAAAACAACAAAACCAATTCACACAGTACTCAAAGTTGAGACAACCGACAAGCTGGAAGACATCGACCGAATGATTGCATCAGAATTTCCTGCTGCATTTTCACAGTTTAAAGAAGGGAGTCGACTAATCAATGAGACAAAATCCCCTGAATAGTTAGACACTAAAGTGAAAATCAAAGAAGTTGACATATCAAATGATGATCGACCAGAAATAGAAAAAATTGGAGACTACTGGACTGAAGCACAGACAATAGAGACAGTAAACCTATTGAAAGAATTTTAGGATGTATTTTCTAGAGACTATAAGGATCTCAAAGGTCTAGTACATGAAATGGGTGAAATGAACATCGACACTAAACCTGATGTTCGACCTGTAAAGAAAAGACCATATAAACTAGCTCATAAATACAAAGAGATAGTCAAGAAAGAGATTGATAACATGCTTGCAATAGGAATTATCTACCCTATTGACCAATCAGAATGGGAAAGTCCAATGGTGGTTCAACCAAAGAAACATGACCCAACCAAGCTAAGGATCTGTGTCGACTTCAGAGAACTCAATAAAGTTACATTAACAGACCAATTTCCAACTCCTTATGCAGATGAAATCTTAAATGAGGTCGCAGGACATGAATGCTACTCATTTACAGATGGAATATCAGGTTATAATCAAGTACCAATAGCCAAAGAAGATCAGAAAAAGACAACATTCATATGCGAATTTGGCTCATTTGCTTACAGGGTCATGCCTTTTGGACTTAAAAATGCACCTGTAGTCTTTTCAAGGATTGTGGTTAAAACATTTCAAGAGTACATTTACAAAACAATGGCAGTATATTTCAACGATTGGGAAATATACTCTACATTGAAAGACCACTGTAAATGGCTAAGGCTTATGTTGGAATGATGTCAACAAATCTAGTTATCTTTGAACATCAACTGAGTGTATATTTCTGACCCCCATAGGGATATTGTTAGGACACATTGTTTGTAAAGAAGGTATTAAAGTCAACTTCGCAAAAATAAAAATCATCCTCGACTTAAAACCACCGATGAATCCAAAACAAGTCAGGGTACTACTTGGTCGTACAGGATATTATAGAAAATTCATAAGACACTATTCAGATATGACATACCCACTAGAAGAACTGCTAAGAGAGGATCGGGGGTTCGAATGGACAAAGGAGTGCAACATATCATTTTAAAAACTAAAAAGAAATCTAGTCGAAGCACCCATCCTAAGGTTTCCAAACTGGTCGATCAAATTCCATGTACACATCGACGCATCAAGCCTAGCAATAGGAGCAATCCTAACTCAGCCAGGAGATGATGGAATGGATTACCCTATATTTTATAGTAGCAGAAAACTAAATAAATCTGAAAGAAACTATTTGACAATAGGAAGAGAAGCATTAGGAATGGTATTCGCACTACAAAAATATCGACACTGCCTACTAGATAATCCATTTATCTTTTACACCGACCACCAAGTACTAAAACACCTCGTAAATAAGCCTCTACACCATGGAAGAATTTGTCGATGGCTACTTCTATTCCAAGAATTTGAATTCGAAGTCATCGTCATACCAGGTAAGTTAAATGTCGGTCCTGACCATCTATCTAGAATCGTCTTAGGAGAGGAACTGACAAGAGTCGAAGATGAGTTACCGGATGCACATCTATTTTGAATAGAAGCAGTCCCAGCAGAATTGGAGGAAATAACATAGTTCTTAGAAAATTGGCAAGCACCAGAAGGCATGAATACAAAGAAGAAACAGATCTTAGCCATGAAAGCTGCACCTTATAGCCTCATAAATGGATTCCTATACAAAATGGGTTTAGATGACATCCTCAGAAGGTGTGTACTGGAACATGAAAGAAATAATATTATGCATGAAGCACATTACGGACTTGCCGAAGGACATTTCCAAGAAGACACAATTGCAAATAAAATCCAACAATCAGGGTTGTGGTGGCCGACACTTTATAAAGACTGCAAAAATTTTGTAAGCCAATGTGACAGATGTCAACAACTGGGTCAACCCCTGCCTAGTACAAAAATGACCTTGATATCAGTAAAGCCAAGTTTGACATTTGAAATTTGGGCTATCGACTTCATAGGACCATTCCCTAGACCATAAAAAAGAACAGGAGCAAGGTACATACTAACTAGAGTTGAGTACATAACCAAATGGGCAGAAGCAGAACCAGTCGACACATGTTCCAGTGAGGTAGCTGCTAAGTTTATCTATGAGAATATCATTACCAGATTTATATGCCCTCTAACCCTAATTAGTGACCAAGGAACACACTTCATTAATAAAAATATTAAAACACTAACATATTAGTTCCAAATCGACCACCGTCGGAGTACAGCTTACCACCCTTAGTCGAATGGAGCAATTGAAGCATTTAACAAAACATTAATGAAATGGTTAACAAAAATATGTAACAGTGACAAGGACAACTGGGATGAAAAAATACCTGCAGTACTATGGGCATACAGAAAATCATACAAGCGTTCAACTAACCAAACACCGTTTCGACTAGTTTATGGACAAGAAGCAGTAGTTCCACTACACTTTCGACAACAAACACCTATTATCGCAAAGATTTTACATGTCGATGTCAAACAAGGAAGAAAGGACTGACTGCTACAAATAAGTAAACTAGAAGAACACCGACTAATCGGAATACAACATTAGGAAATACAAAAACAACAACAAAAGGCATGGCACGATCGAAACATCAAAAAAAAAACTTGTCGGTGGGACCTTGCCTTACTATACAATAGTCGGGTAAAAGGAAAACCCAAAAATCTACATATAGAATGGATAGGACCCTATGTTTTCAAAGAGATACATTCCAATGGATCAGTCCGACTAAGGACGTTGCAAGGCATAGTATTTTGGAAAATTGTTAATGGTGCCCAACTAAAATGGTACAGAAACTAAACAAGTCTGAAAAAAAAAAACCGACCATAATGGTTTAACAAAAGCTATAAAAATTTGAAAATCCAAAAAGAAAAATAGGATCGAAATACATAAAGAAGTATGATAGGAAATCACCACTACGAAAACCAACATCACGCCCATCGACGTAACACCATCGACCATTTTCATGATGAACATCGACCAACGACCTCGACAGTCCCATTGCACATTCATGACTACGAGCACCAAAACCAAATGACCATTAATGCAAACTAAAGTATTCATGCTGGACCATCATGTCCGCCATTAATACACCCATCGACAAAAATGTCAAACGCATGAACTATAAATACTGAACCGCAAAGGATCATATACTGCATTTCAAACAAATAGAAAAACTTAGCAACCAGACGACTGAAAGCCAAGAATACCAAAGAAAAATAGACCAGCAGATCGACAAGATAGCACCAAAATAAACCAGAGCTGCAGCCAAGGCCAAAGAACTATAGACTGCGGAGACACCATTAGTAAGGAGATTAAAGAACATCAAGAACGCTAAGGTCCAGGAGAAGCTCATGGAAAAAATTATGGGCTGAGATAAAAGAATGGGCTTATGTTGACAAAAATCCTACCGCAGTTGCAGAGAAGCATTTGTCGAAGTCTGTGTATAGAAGAGACCAACCATCAGACTTCACAGCCCATGAAGATCAAACACAGAAATAACTACTTAGTACAAGCAAAGAAATTTTGGTACCTCCCTGTTTCTTCGGGACGAAGAAACATTTTGTTTATGGGGGAGATGTTGGAGGAGCAAGTCGGTAAACCTGACTAGAACTATATCTAACTAAGTCGATTAGCCGACTAATTATAAATTAGGTTGACCACATAAGGTTGTGTCGGTTGACTGAACCAACAGGTAGTTATTTGTAACTATTTTGTAATTCATATATATTAGGCTGTTGAGCCAGATGAGAACTCGGTTCAGTTCTCTGTATTGTATGGACCCTTTCGTTATAGTATAATCTGTTATTCTGCCTACTTGTCTTGTCTCTTATTGCTGCTATGTATATATGCTTTTAATGGGTATTATTGGTAACCCTATGTGATCTGTGAGATTACAACAGGAAGTTTCTCTCCATAACAACTATAATCCATCGTCGACTGTGGAAACATGGTTTTGGCAGTTACACATTATGATATATTGGGTGAGGCTGTGCCTGCCTTGCGGGTGTCACCGACTGAGCTTGCTTCATCAGTCCGATGTCTTTGGGTGTTTTGTTGGTTTTGAGAGTTTGTTGAACCTAGGTCGTGCGAGTGTGTAAAATTAGGCCAATAGTATTCAAGAACGAAACTTGGTTTTTGGGAATTGTGAATTCTTTTGACCCTTTGTCATTAATGTCAAAGGGGGAGAGTATTTGAAGACGCTTTTCCATCAATGAAGAAGGGGGATTTTGTTGAGCATAGTTGTCATTGATGAGAAGCCATGAATGACAAAGGTTATGGTTGTTGATGACATGGGTGTTGGTTGTGGAGCCTGATCTTCCAAATTTGGAGATGTTATTTATTTGTGTTTGTAACCTAGGTTTATTGTACACTCGTTCCCCAACTTTGGGGTTTTGGGATGTTTGTTGGGCAACAGTTTTGTGAACCCAAGGTATTGGGTTAACCGTAGTATTTTCCCATGGTATCTCCCCTACAAAATAAAGCATTGTAACATGGTTGTGCATTGTATTGTATCATTGTAAACAATCCCCATGGTTATGTGAGAGAGACTGTGAAAGCATGAAGAGGAAGTGCAACGGTGTTGCTGCAGGCTGTATCCCTTCATCTTTCTGGATGGTAATAAAAGGACTGGAAATTTTTGTGTGGACATATCCCATATGTTGGGTGAACCATTTTATATCACTGTCTCTCTGTAATGTGTTAAATGTGTTTTTGCATCTTGTTTAAATGATTTAACTGTATATCTGTTATTGCTCTGCGGTCTTGTTTTCTAACAATGGGAGCACTAGGTGGTACAAATGACCCATTATGTGGTCATTTGTTGAAGGCATTGTGCCTTGATTCCCTTGTTGATGAACACATGATTCTTGGAACCACTTAATGATGCCAAATTAATGGTTCCCTTAGTTGTGGATCCCATTGCACTTGAAGAAACATTTCTATGGCGCTTATAATGTTTGATAAAGCCCATTAGCATGATGATACCATCGTTTTCTTGTGTGGTTTGCACAAGGGATTGATGATAATCGTTGCTTGATGATGAAGTAGTTAGTATGATGGACGAGGCAAGATGGAGCCCTTGATGACCCCTTGAAGCCCTTGATGGATCTTAGACCAACTTACACATTCTTGAGGAGCCCTAGAACATGGTTTGAGTTTGGACACCACACTCTTTGAATGGATCCCAATTGTACTTGGGAGATTGATGGATATTTTCCTTGAAGTCCATATCAAAAGAAGCTCTCATATGGTATGTCTACCCTCCTTGTGGGTTCATGGTACTCTTCTGAATGAGGAGAATATTTTTCATAAAAATTTGAATAAGATTGCAAGCAATGATGTTCATAAAACTGATAAATCAATTTAAAATTTAATAAAATAAAACCACAGAAAACTTATGTAAGGTTGGATCCCTTAATAAAAATGGCATTTAATATATATATATATATATATATATAATACATATATAGAAGGTCTACCTAGTAAATTAATGCTTGAAAAATGTGTATAAATAAGAGTTAATTCACCTCATTTCAAAGGTCAAAAAAAAGTTGAGTACACAACTCTGATTTTTGGATCTCACTAAGGAATTTTTGGGGCATTTGGTAAAGAAGGAGAAGCTTGCAGAAGGAAGCCACAGCTTGAGAAATTTTTGGGTTTATACAACAGTCAAACATTTTGTTTTTTTCTTTGATTTCAGGTGGCTAAAGGGTGTATGAGGTAGATGCAACTGAAGTCCTTGAAGTTAATTTTTTTGGAAGAATATTTTTATGGGCTATGAATTTCGATGGTAGGAACAACCTGAGAAGACAAGGTCTGAAAATTCAGTTTTTGTGATGTATTTTTGAAGCATCCAAAAGTGTAGTAGAAGTATACACAATATTACATTAATATGATGAATCATATACACAATTATTATGCTTAGTAGGAAGTTACATGTTGAATACACAATGATGACATATATATGATCAAGGAGAGACGTGATCTAACCTTGAAGACTTGTTAAATATTGAACATAACAATGCCATACTAATGCTTGACAATGACAATCAACAATGACTTATCAGTGGCGGCAAACATTGAGTTGATGGTAACAACCTTGTTGAAGTTATGTTATCATTTGAATACACAACAACATCAATTGCACATAAGCTATCAAAACTATATATACGCTTTGAGATAGGTTTGTAAAGATATACGCATCGAGTGGTAAATATTGATTGAGTGAGGAAACAATGTTGGCAGAGATCATAGATCTTCTGATTTGGTTTCTTGAAAGTACAATATGGGCTTGATTACTTGATGAGAGACTTGAAAGGACATGATTAGAAACCATTGATGACTTGGATATGTTGACCAGATAAGAAACATTATATTGGGAAGAATTCTTGATGACTTGACATGGTTTGTATATGACAATGATCAGTGTGTAAAGGCAAGTTGGGTCTTGCACCTCTTCTTAGTTGGAGCTTGGGCCTTGGAATAGGATTTGGTTCTCTTTGGTCAGTTGGAGCTGATGTAATCGTGAAGACTGAAGTATTCCATTGTACTTCATATGAAATTATAAAAAGTTTAATTTACATACTTGGTGATGTGTGTTGATTACTTGCTTATGTAGATATATTACATGTGTTGATTAGTTGATGATATGATGATGTAATTGGTAGTGTAATATTGAACGTTATTGAAGTTTATAACACACTAAATCAGCCCCCCTCTTAGTGTGGAATTGTGTCCAACAAAATCTTTTCCTATTAGGAAGAGTGTCACCTCCATATCAACACACTCTTTTCATCAACAAAAGGAGTCGCTGACACAATCTCTACTTAGAAAAATTGCGTAACCGATGCACTAGTCCTTAAGCCTAATTGCATTGATCACTATTCACTTACAATGATTTTTCCTGATGCACTATGCGATTATACAAGATGCATCACTATTTTAAAAATTTTAGAAAAATATCTAGTTAGTCATACCAGCATGGCTACTACCAACACAAGCAATTTGAAGCAGATCACTAGACCCATACTAACCAGTACCAATTATGAGTTTTCTTCTATCAAGATGAATATGTTTTTCTAGCTCAACAAATGTTGATATTTGTTTGAAAATGAGTTCAAAGAACCCGATACAAATGCTCTGGCCTCAATGAGTAATGCCCAAAATAATGTCATAGAAGCTCGCCAAGACCAATATCTCACATCAAAATGGTTGATCCAAAGATGCATTGAGGAGTCCATTTTTCCACGGATCTCAGGAGCTACCAACACACATTAATCTTGGAATCTACCCACATCTGCCTACAAGGGAACATACCGAGTAAAAAGGGTAAGAAAACACTTTGAATCCCATTTGAAAGTCTAAAAATGAAGGAAACAAAAATCGTAGATCAATTTATGAGTAGGGTTTCGGGCATTGTAACCCAATTTCAAACCTATGGCAAACCTCTAGAATAGAAGGTAGTCATTTAGAAGATTCTAAAGTGTCTCACCAAGAAATTTGCTATTGTAGTGACTACCATAGAAGAAGCAAAAGGTATGTCTCAGTTTACCCTAGAATAATTGAATGATCCCTTCTATCTCATGAAACTTGATTCAATTAAGAAGAAGAGTTGCTGAAAAATGATTTCAGCACCCAAGCTTCCCTTAATAAAGGTTAAGGAAGAGGAGGACGAGGTAGAGTAAGAAGAGGCCGAGGGTCTTCTCATACAGAGGACAAAACCAGTCATGGACATTTAGATCACTTAGAGAACTCTCACAACTCTTGAGGTCATAGGGGGAGAGGTAAGAGATGGACCAACAAGAGTCTGAACTCTCCTAGGGAGACCCAAATTAACATTTATATAGTACTTTTTTGGGTACTATTTCCCCGAGTTACAATGTAAGTTTTATCTCATGACTTTTACATGACGAATTACATCAAGGACATCTATGAATGGAGGAATAACATCTTTGAAGGAGGAATACAATAAAATTACAATAGAATATATTCTGAAGTTGCATTTATTTCAACACTCCCTCTTAACAAGGAAGGTATTCTACATCATCATCATCAACAACAAACACAATTGTATAGCTTACTGGTGAATATATATGTCATAGTAAGTTTTAAACAATAACAACATCATGTGTTTGGAAGAACATCAGCATGGGACATCCTCATCAACATCAGTATGGAACATCGTCACTATGGAACATCATCATCATAAGCACGAGTCATCATAATCATCATAAAACATCATCATGAGTGTGTAAATACTGGAACATCATCATCATCTGGAGCATCATCAGTATGTGAATACTGGAGTGTCATTGATATGTGAATACTGGGACATCATCATCATCTAGAACATCATTAGTATGTAAATATTGGAACAACAACAACATCATCAACAAATAAATTATAGATCATCATTTCATCATCAACAAAGAGATAGTGGAACAACATCATCATTACCACGATATAATGTTGAGACAACATCATATTAATGTTGTAGAAAAATCATCATCATCATCATAGAAATGTTGGAGAATCATCATCATCATCATAAAGTGCTGGAACCACATCATCATCAACATCAACAGAGAGTCATGGAAAAACATCATCATGCCCTTAGTATATCCGAAGCAACATCAAGGTGGGTACTCTGATAGATCCACTAGGTGTTTTTTGGCTTATTAACCCTTTCGGGCCAAACAAGACTAGCTAGACAAACACATCTACTTGGGGACCAAAAAAGACTTGTCTATATTACTAACTATTTCAATCCAAAAAATCCTAGACAAAATCCTAAACCCCCTAGGATCAAACAAGCCTTGTCTGGATTATTAACCCTTTTAGGTCAAACAATCCTAGATAAACATGCCAATCCTAGACTCAGCTACCACACCACTGCAACAAGAAACCTACATCATCATCATCATCATCACTCCCTCTTTTAAGGGAGTTCCTTTCAGAATACATGAAGCTTGTCTCGAAAGTATTCAAGCTTTACATGTCACATCCCCTTCCTTCTGAGAGGACGCAACCTACGACTCTGATACTATCATTTAAATGGGGATGTAAGCCCCATGAACATAACAATAAAAATTCATTGAAATAAAACATACACATATACATAACAATTTCAATTATACAATAAAATAAATTCATCCATTCAACACATTAGACATGTTCATCATAACTCATTAAACAATTACAATTGCAGAGGTTAAACACAAGAGATACTTATCTTGAGAAGACTCTTGTCCCGCAACCAGCTATGTTGCTGAAACGTTCCCTAGTGTGCTCATCAATCTCTCAGCACCACGACAACCCCTGAGCTGGGCATGATTCCCACAAGGAATAAGGGAACACTAGCAGGCTCACACATAACCAAAGGTATATCAAAATTCAGCCAAACCAAAACTACATTTGCATTTATCAGGCTGCCAAGGAGGTGAAAGGTTGAATTGCTAAGCTAGTGAGCTCAACCATAGACATATGGACACCTACATAATATTTGGGTTGGATTTCCCAACACCTACAAACCCAACATAAGAAAGCATCCCCTTCTCTGCTACAAAGTCCCTCAGGCTATGCCTTCCCTTTCAGTTCTCTTCAGGGTGTGCAAGAGAGAATAACCAACCCCTGTTGATATCTCTGTGTGGTTCCTTTCTACACTAGGTTTATCAAGATAATTCTCCCCTCTTCCACTCCAAACCAGTTTATACCAAACCAAAGGATCCATACACAACAAAATATGAGTTCTAGGATAGATGAAAAACATCCTGGAAACCAAATTCGACAATGGTGAACAGGGAAAAACAAACCAGGATGAGAAATTCATTTAAAAATTGTTCTAGGGCTTCACATGGGAAAAACTAGCTCATTCAGTCCCTAAATTCATGGATCTATTCTCCCATTGGTTGTGCAACACCCAAAAAAAACAAAATTCCCCACTGTGGAATGTGGAAACAACACAGAAACGCCCAGGAGAGATCCCAACCACTGAAAAATTAACAAAACCATCTCCCGACCATGGGAAAAAAATAGGAAATTGCTGTCAATGTGAGGAAAAATGCCCAAGATCTCCCAAAACTCATGAGGAAGAGAGAACGTGAATGCATGATGGGTGAGTAATGGATTTTTGGGTTCTTACTTGCCCATTAAGCCAAAACATGTTTTTTCCAAAATGGGTGCTCTGCCCAATTCAAATTTGTGCATACTCTTCCCATTCCCATGCAATAAGTACCTCAACCAATTTTTGGAAGAAATAAATGATTGGTACAAGAAGAAAAAATGGGTGGTTGACAGTTTGATGGGTTCTCCCCTCGACATTTGTCTTTTCCCCATTGGCTCAAAGGTTTGAATTATTTCCCGCCTATTCCTTAGGAAATCTTGCCCTCATCTCTTTAATGTTGCATTGACATAGATGGTTGTGGGTATTTTAATTAAATTGCATATGCACATGATGTCCACAATTATAATGTTCCTGACAAGCACGGAATACCATCAACATCAATTTTAATTGCCGAAACATAAAATGCTAAATCGATGATGGGGATTTTTCCTTTAGCTCCACACCACGATTAAATACAATATTTACATCATATATATTTTTAATGCAAACGGGGTCAAAACCGGAGTTTTACATTCCCCTCTCCCTTCAACAACATTGTCCTCAGTTCTTTACAAAATTGAACAAAAATGGTACACTGGTACCACCCTCACTGCTCTGCAGAATTGAACACAAATGGATGTGCCAATTGCATGGCATCCTCCATCTCCCACGTAGCCTCTTTAGGACCATAGCACTCCCATCACACCTTTACCTATCCTATGGCTCTGTTCCAGAGCATTGTGACCTTCCTATCGAGGATGCACATTGGATCGATTTGGAAATATCCCTCGAGTTCCACCTGAGTCACATCCCAATTTATTACATGGTTAGGATCATGTACATTTTCTTGAGCAAAGAAACAAGAAAAACATTATGAGCTCTAGTGCTAGTAGGAAATGCAAGTCTATATGAAACTAGTTTTATTCTTTCAAGCACTTCAAACAACCTATAATATCTAGGTGATAGCTTGGAACAAATTCCAAGCTTCAAGGAACTCTTCCTTTTCCTCACTCTGAGGTAAACATGATCCCCAACACTGAACTCTCTATTTACCCTATGCTTATTTGCATAGCTTTTCTGTTTGTCCTGGGCTGCTTTCATATTCTTCTTGATCTTTACAACCTCTTGCTCCATCTCCTTGATCAATTCTAGCCCAATCACAATCTCATTCACTGGATTATCCCAAGTCATTGCTGTCCTAGAACTCCTTCCATACAAAGCTTCATATGGACTCATACCCAAGGATAATTGTTGTCCATTGTTATATGCAAATTATACCAAGTGTAAATAATATTCCCACTTGGTTGGTTTTCCATCACATACATGCAAAGCATGTATTCAATCACTTGATTCAGTCTCTCTTTCTTCCCATCAGTATGAGCATGGTAGGCAGTGTTGAAGTGCAACTTTGTACCCAAATCTGCAAACAAACCCTTCCAGAAATTGGAAGTGAACTTGGCATCTTCGTCAGAGACTATTGCCTTAGGAAATCCATGCAATTTGAAGATATCCTTCATGAAGATTTTTTCAATGTCATCAATATTATGTGTGGACTTAACGGGTATGAAATGTGCTGCCTTTGTCAATTTGTACACCACAACTATGATGGAATCATGTTTTCTCCAAGTCATTGGAAATCTTGTAATAAAATCCATGGAAATAAATTCCCATTTCCATTATGGAACTAGAAAGGGCTGCAACAAACCTGCTAGGTGTTGATGCTCAACCTTCACCTGTTGACATTTCATGCACCTTGAAATATATTCAGCCATGTATTTTTTCATGCTAGGCCAAAGATACTACTTTCTGGCTGTAGCAATTGTCTTATGATATCCTGGGTGACTAGAATATGGAGCTTGATGGATCTCATCGATAACTACTCTCCTCAAATATGATACATTTGGAA
The DNA here is from genome assembly GCA_001517045.1 of Pseudotsuga menziesii. Lineage (NCBI taxonomy): Eukaryota > Viridiplantae > Streptophyta > Pinopsida > Pinales > Pinaceae > Pseudotsuga > Pseudotsuga menziesii. The sequence goes on from LPNX010688017.1 coordinate 80,652, forward strand.
TATAGATCCTATTCTTATAGGTAAGAAGTCCTTCTTCTTCCAATTTATATCCCTCATACTTCTTTTCAAGGATTTGCTGCTGCAACTTGTCCTTGACCTGTGCATACAATTCATCTTCAGCAGCATGATTAACAATCTGCTGCCTCAAATTTGATTGGAAAATACTAAGAGATGTGATATGCATTTCCTACACCTTCCTACTAAGTGCATCAACTACCTTATTCTCTTTTCCTTTTATGTGTTTGATTTCAAAATCAAACTCACATAAAAACTCCAGCCATCTATATTTCCTAGCATTTAATGTGGGATGATCAAACAAAGACTTCATACCATAAGGGGCTGTCCTTAACTCAAATATTCTTCCCATCAAGTAATGGATCCACATCTTGAGAGAATGTACTATAGCTACAAGTTCTAGATCATGAGTGGCATAGTTATTTTCATGATCCTTCAACTTTCTTGACTCATAACATATCACGTGGTTGTCTTGCATAAGGACTCCTCCAAGCCCTTGACCGCATGCATTAGTACACACCACAAAATATTTTTCTAGGTCTGCAATATTCAATACTGGTGCACTTGTGAGAAGATTCTTCAATTGATGAATCTTTCTTCACACCTCGGTTTCCATTCAAACTTTATTCCCTTCTTTTGCAAAGAAGTGACTGGATGTGCAACCTTGGAGAATCCTTCAATGAATCTCCTGTACTATCCTGCAAGTCGCATAAAAGATCTTACATTTGTCACATTTTCTGGGGTAGGCCAATTCATAATTGCCTCAATCTTCTCAGGGTCTACATATATTCCCTCATCTGAGATAATGTGACCCAAATAATGAATCCTATATTTATAGAAGTCACACTTACTCAACTTTTCATACAGCTTATTGTTGAAAGCTAGGCTTTCATATCACATTCAAGCACACATTAATGCTCAGACACAACCATCAAACACGAATATTTGGGAAGGGACATCCAATCCAACTTTGTATTCATCTTTGATAACTATTTATACATCATGAGAGAGGTTGGAGCGGTTGTACCCACTCCAAATACTCATTTGTTAAGGTTACATTTATCTCTTTAAACTATATAATTATACAAATATGATGACATTTAGGAGGTCAAGTGCCCCCATCAACATGTCCCCCATGAAAAAAATGTTTCTTCGTACTAAAGAGAATAAAGAAATATGCATCAACATCCTGGGTCTCTGCTCCTACAAAAGTAGTCCTCACTGTGCGTCGACCATACATACTGGTCTGCATAGGTAACTCAGCTGCAACAACTGCCACCTTGATAGGAAACCACACATGTACAAGGATCTATTGTGACTGGTTACTCTTCTACCTACATCTTCAATCTGGAAGCAGTCCATCAACGTCTCACTCTCTCACAATGATGATCAACTATCCTCTTTCGCAATGAGGTATTTAGGTTTAAAGCCTCACCCTGGCTCATCTGACTGACATCTCCCTCAGTTCAGGAATGTGGGGCCTTTTGGCTCTTTTACTTTCTATGCCATTTATCTGTCTTTTGGATTTTCGAGGTCACAACCCATGAATAGTTTCAACATTTTGATACTGAGGGGTTTTAAGCACATTGCCATGATGTCTTATTGGAGTGCTTTTCTGTGTAGGTGTATGATATCTACTTGATTGTAATTGTCATGTTTTGGAATGTCTACAAGATTGTGTGATTCATGCTCATGTGGATGATCTTGGTCATGACCGACTGCTTGTATTCCGATTGAATTAACATGACTCAACTTATAATGGTTAGCAAGAGACCAACTTGATTTACATAAAATGGAGGGGATTTCTTGCCTCTATTGAGACTCACGTTTAACCCCCTCTTGAATTCAAAAATTTAGAACATAGTCATTGGAATGGTGACAAAATTGACTCAATAAAAGTTTGGTAAAGATCATCAACCAAGATTACAACCCTACTAAATCAATTTAATATGTAATAATTGACCAACCTTACATCTATCATGACCCATGTTTGTAAAAGAATTAACTGACATGTTTGTAAAATACTTAATCGACATGCTTTTCGACTATACTTTAATTTCTCAACATAAAATCTTAATTGATGCCTGTAAGAATTGACAAAAAAAAATGGTCTACCTCGACGAATTATAAGAATATAACATTACAAGGTGTGCATGTAGTCGACAGGTGATTGGTCCAGTGTTGGTCGATGGGAATTTGTCAAGCTCATTTCTAGTTGAGATATGCTTTAATCATTGAGATACTTTAGTCGGCATACAGTCGGTTGCATTCGTGGAGTATTAGTCAGTTGCATTCATGGAGCATCAATTGGTTGGATCTTTGGTTGAGTAGGTGTATGCCAGTCGAGATCCCGGATGGTGACACTTTTACTACTTCATGATCACACAACTTCTTTTGATTAAATTTTTATCGCAACTTCAACATTAAGATTCATTTAAATGAGCACTTGTGTAAATGAACAGCCTGAAGGTTAAAATCGTCAACACCAGATTGAAGTTAAAGTTGATGTCTACTTTGAATATCCAACCAATACACAATGAAGTATATTGATATAATCAAAAGGAGAACAATAAATTCGACAATCATTGCCTTGACGACTTCAGTCTGAAAGCATCCGAAAACATCCATTAGTCAGCGATATTTTCAATAGGTAGTCCTAATCCTCTTGGATATATTCTTCACTATGTTCAATTTAACCACGGTAACAGTCCCTTGGTTGAGGCCGACATGCAGTAGTTAAACCCAAAAGGAAGGAAACCATATTTTATATGCACTTAACATCTTCGACCCAGTTGATTAGATGAAAATTTTAATCAACTGTCCATACATACTCTTCATCAGTTGACTAGTCGACGACCTTGGTTGACAGGTTCCAAATTACACTTATCTCAATGATACTAGCCCAAAGATCCAATGGATGTATTTACATGAACATATTGAAGTGTTGCTCATCTACTTTTTTTTAATTTCATCAACACTGAGAAGTAGCATAAACGATTTTTGTATATTTCTATTTACAAGTCAACGACTACTTACACCAGTCGACAGATGACTACTCCAGGCGGTATGGTTGAATGACTGCTTTTTGCTGGTTGTCATTCGACTAGACTGGTCGATGGATCAATTGGTATTTTGAAAAATTGTCGGAATGTTAGTCAACTATGGATATTGCATAAGGTGTGTATTAAAATTAGGCCACTGCATGGAGAAAATAAAACTATCGATGACTACCTCTCCTTCATGTTCATGAGTGTTTTTTTTTCTCCGTTGACAGATAAGAACATGGTGAATTGATGACCATTCATTTAATTTAAATATTGGATAATATTTGTAGTATTCAACTGGCCTGCTTCCATTAAACAACAATTCGACATATTTATTCATGCAACCATATATAATTCTCTAAGAACATTATCAAATAGAACATTCTGGAATCGACAATTTTGAACTATTTTTTTTTGGGCACTGGATGGCCTCGCTGATTGAGGAGATTTCATTTTCAATCAATGAAATTCTTGGGGAGCCTGCGTACTCTTCCCCTGACAATTTTTTCTTTTAATTTTCTCCCGGATTCAAGAAACATTTAGTTTTCTTGAGAGATTCTATAACAACTAAATCATGTAATTAATCATAGATTTTGTAGCGCTCTTCTTGCGCATCCCACCAACCTGTGAAAATTTGATCAAGGATCGATCAGTAAGTTCATGTAAGTAGGAATGTCCTACTTCGTATGCATTTTCTGATGCAACAACTTGGGTAGAAATATATTGTAAAGCAATCCATGCATACACTAAATATTCGCATTTTATTTCAGCTTTCTTAGGAAACACAAAACATTAAAGAAAACATTGCTTCAAATAATCAGGCAAAGCATCGTAACTTAATCTTATAGAGACCATAGTAGGGTCTCTTATCAAATCCATTGTATTTAGATGATTCAAGCTCCATTCCCACAAGCAAAATTCCTCACTTCAATGGTCAATGGATCTCCATTCGACACGGTTCCTTTAATATATCTTTCAATATAGTTTGCAAATGATAGTAACTACCAGCCCTTGTCATACTATAGTAATATATTCAATGCATTTAAATAATAACTGAAAATCAAGAAAATAATAATATTTATCTTCCATTTTGCAGGTGTTGTCTTTATCTACTCACGAGCAAATTTTCTTGCAGATTCTTCCATCATCATTATAACATTGATCACTACTCATGCATCATTATACATTTTATTTCAGGAAACTAACATTTGAATAAAAAATAGTAATAATAAGATCATACCTTTCTTTTTGCAAGAGTATTAATACAGGACTAGTTTGTCTCCGAGAATATTTCTTGATCAACGCATAGGAAGTATTCAACTTCTTATAGTATTATATGAGTCTTGCATTTGATTTTAGGTAGTGTATCATTCATGAACACACTAGATTCACGAACACATGAGTACTATTTTTAAGCTTCTCCTTGTAGCTTTCCTTCACATCTTACAACTTCCTTCAGGTTCGAGCCAGCCCACTCATTGCTTCTGTCACCCAGCCAAGTGAGGGAGGCAATGGCACCAGATGTCAAAATCTAGGATTTCACATCACATTCAAGCATACATTAATTCTCATACAAAACCATCAAACACGAATATTTGGGAAGGGACATCCAATCCAACTTTGTATTCATCTTTGATAACTATTTATACATCATGAGAGAGGTTGTAGCGGTTGTACCCGCTCCAACTACTCCTTTTTTGAGGTTACATTTATCTTTTTAAACTATATAATTATACAAATATGATGACATTTAGGAGGTAAAGTGGCCCCCTCAACAGTTATGCTCCCTGAGCAATTGCAATGTCAATCTTAGATGCTCTTCATGCTCTTCCTCATTCTTTGAATAAATAAGAATGTCATTAAGGAAAACAAGAACAAACTTGTCCAAATACCTGTTGAAGACACTATTCAGAAGGAACATAATTGTAGCTGGTGCATTTGTGAGACCAAATGGTACCCCTACAAATTCATAATGTCCATACCTTTTTTTGAAGGCTGTCTTATGAATATCTTCATCCTTGATTCTTACCTAATGGTAACTAGACCTCAAGTCAATCTTGGAAAATACCTTTGCTCCTCTTATTTGATCAAAGAGGTCATCAATCCTACTTAACGGGTATTTATTCTTCATAGTGACTTTGTTCAGTTGTATGTAATCAATACACAACATGAGTGTACCATCTTTCTTCTTTACAAATAGAACTGGTGCTCCCCAAGGAGACACACTCGGCCTAATATACTTCTTCTCCAACAACTATTGCAATTGCATATTCAACTCTAGCATTTCTAGTGTACTCATTGTGTAGGTGTCTTAGACACTGGTGCTGCTCCTAGCACAAGTTCAATTATGAAATCAATGTCCCTCTTTAGAGGAATCCCTGGAATCTCATAAGGAAACACATCCCTAAATTCCTACAACACATGAAGCTCCTCCAACCTAGGAGTTTCATTCTCTGCTACCTCCAAAACATGAGCTTCATACCCTCTGCAACCTTTCCTACAACACTTCTTCAATTGCATCGCTGAAGTCTGCCTAACATGTTACATAAATCACCTTTGGAATTCCTTTCACAACCCTTGGGTTCCTTTCTTAATCCATGTATTCAAAAGTATTATTATAACAGTCAAGCTTTACTCTGTGAACTTCTAACCAATCCATTACAATTAGAATGTCATAAGATCCAAGTGGCACAACATTCATATCTACATAAGTGATCAATCCATTCATGACCAATGGACATTTATCTACCCCATGCCAATAGTGGCTAGCTGAACTAACCATGATTTACTATGATTTAAATTCTTAAAATAACAAATATCAACTAATATAGGAGTAATTCAATTGTGAGTAGAACCAGGGTCAATCAAAATAGAAACAGATTGCTCAGCAATCTTACCTGCAACTTCAACCACAGTCGACAGGTGATCTGCTTGGTGGTCCTCCAGTTCTGCATAAATTCGAGGGACAACCCTTGCTACCTGACCCACTATTTCAGATTCTTGAATGTTGTAAGTAGGACTTGCATTCCTGTCCTCAAGTGGACAATTCCTGTGCATGTGGGGTACTCCACATTCCAACATTGGAGTGGTTCTCCATTCTATTGTGGATCTCTTGGATTTTCTCCCACCACTCTGGTTGGTTGCTTCTGAGCTTGTGATGGCTTCTTTTGCTGATTCCTAAAGTTAGAAGGTTTGAAATATTTCTTCCTTTAGTCATACTTCTCATTCTTTTTGTCCTTCCATGTCTTATGGTAATTATGTTTGCCTTTGCTTTGCTCATAGCAATACTTAGCTTTCCTTATTGATTCTTCCATAGTTTTCGGTTCATAAAACTCAATTCTGTCTTTGTAAGATTAAGGAAATCCACTCAGGAAACGCTATATTTTCAATTTTTCATCTTTGATGTATCTGGCATACCTCAAAAGTTCCAAGAACTTGTTTGCATACTCTTCCATGGTCTGCTGTCCCAATCTTAGCTCATGGAATTCTTTGATATTATCATCATAATACCTGTCAGAGAGGTACTTTTGCTTGAAATACTTCTGGAACTGCTTCCACACAATATTCCTTTCATTAATCTTTTTCACTTTCCTGAAGTTCTCCCACCATATGGATTCTCTTCCAGTCAAATTGAAGATGGCTGCCCCAGCCTTCATATTTTCAGAGTAGTCTTAGACTTGGAAATATTTTCTCATCCCAAGAAGCCAAGATTTAGGTTCTTGACAATTATTTATCTCACCATTGAAGGTAGGCGGCCTTGCCTTCTTAAATTCATCACGTGAATGGTTCTGGCAGTGCCTCGTTTTCTTATCTTGTGAGAAGAAGAACTTGAACTGCCAGTGGATCCTTCAGAGTTAGATAACCCACTAGGAGATCTCTTTCATCTTCTAGCAGTTCTCTTACTACCTTATGGTCTTAGTGCCCCATCCCTAGAGTTCATCCACCTCTCAATGTCTTTCAAAATTTGCAGCATGGCTGCATTCAACTGATTCTGATCCTCTTGAGCCTTAACCAATCTTTCATTATCTGCCCTATAACTTTGCATCTCCACCCTTAGGATTCTCATGGTGGCTGCAAAATGCGGGGGAGTATCTTGAAATATTCTCCCATTAGACTCTATCTCAGCATTTCCCACATGGATTTTTTCCCCCATAACATCTTCCTCATACTCATTGGGGTTTTGTGCATCATCCGAACATATCATAGGTTCTAATGGATGACCCAAAACCAACTTTACGGAACTACACTATCTAGAATGCTGCCTATGAAGGTGACTATGATTTTGCAAAATGTGTTAATAACACAATTGTTAGCTATATTAAATTCACAAGAATTTATACATCACTTACCTGCATTTGGAAAAATCATACACATACTTTTTCTTTTCACGAAAACGACTGTCTCAAGGGGAGGACGGGGGTCAAGGGGGCTTGCCCTCATTTTTTTTTTGTAAGTATTTCGATTTTGCGCCATCTGGTGCATAAATTCATTGCCATTTTTCAACTTTTCTGGCACCTGCAGATCCCATTGAAAACTTGTTAAAATTCCATGTTTCGGTCGAACTCATCTTTTCCACCCAATCGGTGAAACCCATGTTTCCTTCTGACGTGTCGGCAAGGTTTTCCAAGTTTATCCAACACGTATCGGAAAACTTTTGATCTTTCTTCTGATCAGCAAAACTTGCCAATATTTCCAATGTGTCGAAATTTTTTTGACTTTTGTTTTGATCGGAAAAAACCTGCCGAACCTTCCACCATGTCAGAAAAATTTCAAAATTTCTTCCGATCGGCAAAAACTTGCTGAACTTTCCGCCGTGTTGAAAAAAATTCAAAATTTATTCCGATCGACAAAAATCAAATTTTTTCCTGACACACGTCGGTGAAAACTTATCTTCCTCCTTGACATGCCCATACTTATAAAAATTTTGAAATTTTTTATGTCTTTCCTCTATCGTCAACGAAAGTCTCCAAGTTTGGCCGACATGTGTCGGCGAAATTCTTTCCAACCCAATCGACGTATCTGCAAAATCGCTGATATTTTGCAATTTGTAAACACTTAGAAAAAGTTTTGGATTTTTTTTCTTTTCTTTTCCTTCCTCTTCATCTCAGCTCGACTCAGCCCTTTCACGCCAACATGCATCAGCTCAAATCACCCTTTCACGCCGACATGCATCGACTCAACTTTAGCTAACCTAAACAGAATGTGTCAGCTCTACTCAGCCTTTCAAGCCGATTATACGTTGCCACGATCTTCATCAGCTCATCTCAGCGAATTCAACCGACATGTGTCGGCTCAACTCAACAAACTGAGCTAACACAGGTGACATTAAATCAAAGAAAAATTTTATAGTCTTTTTTCTCTATCTGCTTCTTTTCCTACTGACGGTAGAGGGTGATCCTACCTCTATCAACTTCTCAACTGGGCTCATTGAGGCCCAATGCTACAACCTGGCTCTGATTCCATATTGTCACGTCCCCTCCCTCCCAAGAGGATGCTACCTACGACTATGCTACTATCATTTAAATGGGGATCTAAGCCCCATGAACATAACAATAAAAATGCATTGAAATAAAACATACACAGATGCATAGAAATTGCAATTATACAACATAAGAAATTCATCCATTCAACACATTATACATGTTCATCATAACTCATTAAACAATTACAATTGCATAGGTTAAACACAAGAGATACTTATCTTGAGAAGAAGCTTGTCCCACAATCAGCTATGTTGGTGCAACATTCCACCCAACTATAGGCCAATGTGCTCAACAATATCTCTGCACCACTGCCACCCCCGATATGGGCATGATTCCTACAAGGAGTAAGGGAGCACTAGTAGGCTCACACATAACCAAAGGTATATCAAAATTCATCCAAGCCAAAACTACATTTGGGTTTATCAGGCTGCCAAGAAGGTGGAAGGTTGAATTGCTAAGCTAGTGAGCTCAACCACAGAGATATGTACACCTACACAATATCTAGCTTGGATTTCCCAACTGTTATAGCTCAAAATGACACATCTCTTCCTATGACCACTTTCTCATGATTCCGTCGCATGTCGACACTTCCATGACGATACTTCATGAAAGTCACTAAAAAACACCTATGTTGGAGGAACCATATATGGAGTTTTGTAACTCCTCTTTACCACATCTCTACACTGTTGGAAAGGTATTTTAGTCAGATAAAACTTTCTAGAATACACCAAAGTCTGAAAATGCCAAAAAGTATCCTAAAAATGATATTTTTTATGCATACGCGATTTTCCTTAAGGAAACCCACGTATTGTACGTGACTTGTTATATATAATACTCATGTATGCCCTAAATACATGAATATTTACATTGCAACTAGCGTATACCTCCTGCATATGCAATTTTCATCTCCGAAACCCACGTATTCCTCCTAAAAATGCCGAAAAAATATGTTTTTCAAAATTCGGGTAGTTTCGGTAGTTATGCAACTGACTCCTTCAGTTGTAACTACTTTGTCTTTGACCCTATCTCTTTACAAGCATTTAAATAGAGGTAGGGAGGTCCATGAGAGGGGACTATAATCTTTTCATTGTTATGCTAGAGGAATTGGGACTCTCTTTGCCCACACCTTTGCGCTAGTGATCATCCCCTTATGTTGCAGAGCTTGGAGGCTGAGTTCCTTGGACAAAAGAAGCGGTAGAACCGGATCAAGGTTTCGTGAGGTGCCCAAATTGAAGAGAAGGTATATTTGTACTTCATTTCATGAGTAATAAAGATGTGATGTCCCTATTCTTCCCAAATCATTGTTCAATGTGTGATTGAATCTCTATTTATGATCATATGATGATGTTAGTCATATCATTATTTCATGTTTATTTGATTATCATTGCTTTATATGTGGTCACAATGGTTTTAGGAAGGTATAATTCATTTTACAGGTCTCTTGGAGCAAGAGAAGTAAGAGGAGAAAGAAGAGGATTGAAGGGTTGCTTGGATAAACCTTTGTTTGGCTAAGGTATGAACCATTCTAATCTTTGATCTTGCTTGTATTTACTTGCAGAACCATTTGCATCTCTCTTCCAACCCCAGTACATTAATGGACTCTTTAACCCTAGCCATAGTAAAATTTCCTTTATAACACCAACACATACACACCCAACACAAGGAAGCATCCCTTTCTTTGCTACACAGTCCCTCAGGCTATGCCTTCCCTTTCAGTGCTCTTCAAGGTGTGCAAGAGAGAACAACCAACCCCTCTTGATCTCTCTGTGTGGTTCCTTTCCACACTAGGTTTATTAAGCTAATTCTTCCCTCTTCCACTCCAAACTAGTTTAGACCAAAAAAAATGATGCATACACAACAAAATACGAGTTCTGGGATTGATGAAAAATGTCTTGGAAACCAAATTTGGCAATGGTGAACGGGGAAAATCAACTCAGGATGATAAATTCGTTTCAGAAAAGTTATGTGGCTTAAAGTGGGAAAAAATGACTCCTTTAGTCCCTAAATTCATGGATCTATTCTCCCATTGGTTGTGCAACATTAAAAAAAATTGAAATTCCCAACCATGGAATGTGGAAACGACACAAAAATGCCCAGGGGATATCCCAACCACTGAACATTAACAAAACCATCTCCCAACCATAGGGAAAACACAGGAAACTGTTGCCAGTGTGAGGAAAAATGCCTAAGAGCTTCCAAAATGCATGAGGAAGAGAGATGGAAATATAAGTCAAACTCTTGGAGAATGACTGTCCATTTATTGAATTCTCCCTCGATTATTCATCAGGATAAAACATATTGGAAATGATTTACATCTAAAACCACTATGGTTTTCCTCGGTAAGATATAGTGTATTTTCCTCTGAACGACATAAACTGTCACCAATGCCAACTTCGCAACATGCGAGTATCTAAGTTCAGGACCTTCTAACACATCAAAAAGAGAGTAGACAAATGATTCTCTCGGATATCATCATATTCCTAAGCTAGTACCACTCATATCGTCAACTTGGATGCAACCAGATACAATATAAAAACTTTAGTGTAGTTTGGTGGACACAAGATAGGAGTTGATAGTAAAACCTTTTTCAATGGCTCAAAAGCGTTTGGAGTGGTTTCATCCCACAGTAATGAGGTGTCTTGATTCACTAAGCACATGAAACCCTTTGTGATCTTGGCATAGTTGACAATAAATCATTGAAGGAAATTGGATTTTCCCTGTAGACTTTGCAGTTTCCTGCTGGAATGAGGAGGACGCAGATTTACAATGGGCTCAACTTTTAACAGATCCATCTATATACCTTTATTTGAAACAATGAACCCGAGTAACCACTCAGAATTGACACAAAAAACACACTTATGGGAATTTAAGCATATTTTATAATATCTGCATCATTCAAAGATCAAACAAAGATGGTCTAGATGGTCCTTCCTCTTGCGAGAATGGGCAGGAAGATCATCAAAGTAAGGTTCAACAATATGCTTTATGTCGTGGAAGGAAAAATTCATTTCCCGCTAAAAAGTAACTCCGATGTTTTTCAAACCAAAGGGCATATTCTTATACATGAACGTATCCCAAGGACAAACAAAGGTCATTTTTTTATGGTCTTCCAGTTTTATTTGAATTTGATTATAGCCCAAAAAATTGTCCATGAACAAAAATACGTCACTACCCACACAAGCATTAATGATATGGTCGATGTATGGTGTGGGGTAGTTATCCTTGGGACAGGTCTTGTTTAAATCATGAAATTTAGTGCAAACACATATTTTCCCTTGTTTTTTGTCCATCGAAACAGAATTGGTACCCATTTCGTTAGAGCAATTGGATAACTAAACCCAGCTTTCAACAGTTTTTCCACCTCAGCCTTGATGGTTGTCGCTTTTCATGGATTTATAGGTATAATTTTATGTCGAATAGGTTTTACATTGGGGTAGGTACATATCTCATGTTCAAATATCGATGGAACAATTTATGGAATCTCCTCATATGACTAGGAAAATACATTGCGGAATTCCTTAAACAAGGAAGTGTAAATGGAAATCTCTTCCGGAGAACAGTTTGCACCGATGTGTATGTTTTCCACAACATCAAGTTTCGTAGATATGTTAATCAAAATTTTGGTGGAGATGCTTTCCACATTCCCCTCGAAAAATAGCCCCTCCTTAGGAAAATGATTAACTAGAAGATCAACACCTTCTGCAAGTCTCACATAGAACTCTGAATTCTCTATCTTTCTTAGTTTTGGAAGGAAGAAGGAATTGTGGTGAATATCTTCAAAAACATTTTCTGGTCCAATCATGTCTTCCACAATGTCTTTGTTAGAAGGAAAAACCATGCCCAATCAATCATAGGAATATGTGGAGTTCTCTGCCCAAGCGGGAATATAGGCTTCATCCGACTCCTCTGAGACTAGAGGAGGAGCCATGATGGAATCAACAACATCATTAGAGATAGCTTAATATGCTACTTATGATGTTGATAGGGGTACTTAGGTCTCTTCTCATGAAGGGATGACCAAGGGTTAAGTTCTATCCACAACCGTAGCGATAGAATTCCCAACACTTGTTGAACCTAATTACTTTATAGGAGATGGTATATCGAATCTTCCCATTAGAGACCTATACATTCCAAATCCCAAGATTTCATTGGTTGGTTTCGAGTGATCAATCAATGGAACCGTGGAGTCATTAGTTTCGAATAGGCCCTTCCGAGTAAAACTCATCTGGTCAACTGTAACCAACTTCCCTTCATGTGGAAACACTAAGGCTTGGAATATAGATGAAGGAGTAGCGCACATGGCATATGCACAAATTATCCCCAAAAGAAAATTATTGTCCAAAGGAGCATCAATCACTTCGACCTCAACCAAGACTACTTTCCTTTCCAGCTTTATTTCAAAAGCTGGTAGGATACCATGCAGATGGAAAGACCTTCCGTCAAAAGAAGTAACAAAAGTGTTTGATGAGACCAGCTCCGAGGATCCCAAAGCTTTCCAACAAGACATCGATATAACACACTTAGAAGCACCCTCATAAACCATCATTCATCCAATGGTTTTTCATCCATGAACAACATCAATTGAGAAGGCTAATTGGTATGGCAGGATTAGTTTAACATCAGAAAGATTAAATTTGTCCAGCAGGTGTTATAGCTGATTTTGCCACACATGGTGGATCACACCTTTATGGCTTTCTCTGTCCCTCTGCAGACTCTTTAGATCCCATGGACCATTTTTGTTCCTTTGATGTTTCAAATATCATCCCTAAAAACATGTCTTATTTGATATACGCGACTTTTAAACCCATTCTCGCGTATATACGCGGATTTTACCCTTAAACCCACGTACATCGGGATGTGTGCAAAAATCCAAATAGTTTTGGAGTTTTCCTTGATGTGGATCCGAATCACTTGTCTCTTGGCCTTCCATATGCCTTGAGATCACTTGGATTTTAACTTTCATTACCCCATTGAAGCACTATATAAGGAACCCTTTGGATACATTGAAAGGAGAGGAATTGAAGAGCAAGAGAACTATAGTCCATTGTTGCCGGAGCTTATACTTGAGTCTGCATCCCTTTGTCCCTTGGACCACTTTGTGTTCTTCCTAAGATTTCCTTTGCTTGTGAGCTTGCTATCGAGAGATGGAGGACCAGGTGGAGGACTTAGTTTCTCTGATTCGCAGACGTGTCGACAGAGGTTGTCACTATTGTAATATCTGTTTTATATTAATATAAATATCTTTTCCTATCTAATAATGTGTATTTAAATGAGTATTGAATCCATGGATGCTTTTAAATTATTATATGTTATTGATTATATATGCTAGAGTAGGTCTAACACAATTATATATAGCATTCTTGTATTGTTTGCTGAATGTTGAGATAGCAAATTGCTTATACAAGCGAGAGTGGAAAAGCTCAATGGGGATCTACATCAACCGTCCGGAATAAGGTATGTATCGAGATCCTTTAGTGTTAGATATTTTGTTTCTCTTCAATATAGTAAAGGATTGATTTTCGTGGTTACTCTGTCTATTGTGGTACCCCAAGCCATAGGAAGTTTTCTCCATAACAGAATTGGCGACCATACTGGGGAATTCCTAGTCATTTCCTTTGGGGGTTTTTATCGACATTCATTGTTCTTGAATTGCTTTGATTTCTCTATTTCCGAGTCAGGTCTGGGGGCATGTATGTTTGGTAGTGTCTGATAGGAGGAAATTCTATCTCAGCTTATTTGTTTTACCTTCTTTTTATCTCTTTTTCTTCCTATACGCGAGTTTTTGCTTCACAGTCGCGTGTACATGTGGGTTTTTTTGAGATTTCCGCGTATATACGTGGGTTTTCTACACACAGTTGCGTATGCCCTGAGTTTTGATTTTTAGGGGAATATTATGTGTTGGTGGGTGAGTTTTGATGATTGTTGAGTCTCTTTGGATGTTTCTAGAGTCTGTATACACCTCTGTTTCTGACCAGAGACATCTTTTAGTTAGAATTTTTTAAATCTTCTTGTCATTGCATTTTATATTTTTTGTTTTGGGATTAGTGCATTAGGTCTCTTTTACCTTGGTGCTTTTCTTAGGTGTTGTTTTATAGTGCTTGTAGAGTATGGGGGTGGTAGACTCATTATTTTGCTTCATTATCTCATTTTAATTCAAAAAATACAAAAATATTTGCTTTTTGCAACATGATGCATTTTGCATGGTACTTGCACTAGGTTTGCTTGGAAATTATGGCATTTCTAAGTTCCAGTGACAGAATTGACACCCAAGGGAAAGATTCCCCTGTGGTAATAATGTGATGAGCGATGGGAGCCCATTCCTCTTTGAAAAAAGAACAGTTGGGAAGGCCATAAATCCTACACAACATTGCTTCTAACTAGGGGTAAGGCTCTTTGAACCACTCGACAGGTTATAATTCATCTTTCCTCTTAGAAAAATTGCAGGGTTCTGTCATCTAGGATTTGAGCATTTGGTCAAAATTAAATTTGAATTTGGTAGTGTTAACAAAATCTGCATCTAGGAGTTGGGTATAGGGTTTAAGAGCATAAATCTTGACAAAGGTTTCTGAGCGGAAATTGGCTAGATGAGACCCAATACTAGTATTGAATGAACGATCTTTCACATTTGCGTGGTCAATAATCCATCACAAAACATCGTTATAAGGTAGGATGGTTGGTCTGGTAGCAATCATATGCAGGCCAGAATCTCTAATTCTCTTATAAACAACTTGGTCACTCTAAAAATATAAGAGGTCATTGTTATCAAAAGTTGAGTAAATCCGGGACCAATCCAGATGATAAGTTTCAGTTACTCGGCTGCTAGTATTAGAAAAGACACCAAAATTCGAATCTTTAGTGAACATATACTTCTAAAGGTTTCTACTCTTGGTAATTCTGGGGGTTTTGGACATCACCATGTGTCATTTTGAATATTTATATCAGAAATTAAAATTGAATTATACAGTAAGCACAGTAAACAATTTGAATTGCAAGAAAGCAACCTAGTAACCAACCTGAAACTGTAGCAATCACTGTCGAAATCGTGTGGTAAAATTTGGAGGTAAAAATCACATAGCAGAGTGAATTATAGTAGTAAAAATAGTGAAAAATCATAAATCAAAACTATCATATTTATAATTCCTGAGAAATAATTCAGACCATTAGATGAGAGTAAAAAGAAAAAGAACGGTCAAGATTAGCTTTGAGGGATGCGATATCAAAAACAAAATTGCAAGTTTATTAATTGTTTTGCAACCCGCATTCTGCAACTTACAGGTTGCAGGATGCGTAAACGAAAAATAGAAAAAAATTATTCAATCGGCTCTACACCCTGCATTCTGCATCTTGCGAGATGCAGGATGCAGAAATACGCAAACCGAAATGCAAACAAATGATGACCCCGCAACCTGCACTCTACAAGTTGCGGGATGAGGGATGTGGGATACGGGATGTGGGTTGACTAAAAATAAACACAGAAAAATTCTCTCGCATCCCACATTTTTGGGATGCGGGTTTAAAAAATGAAATATCAAAAAAATAAAAGGTTTCCTGCATTCCGCAACTTGTGGGTTGCAGGATGTGGGACGAAAAATGATGCAAACAAAAACCCAATATTACTGCATGTTGAGGCCTGGAAATTCGCAGGCAACAACAGCAAGGGATTCTCCCCAGTCAACATTCCCAACTATCCCGTGACTGTTTGGTGTAGGGAATCCATCCGGTTTGTGGTCCGGCTACCGTAGGTCAAGTAACAAAAGGGTTTACCGGTTGTGGCCCGGTCCACCGTATGTATTTTTGTATTTTTGACTTAAGATATGATATGCATGTGCCTAATTAACCATGCAGGGTGATAAAGGATGCAAGGAGTAGTCACAACGTGATACGCAGGTTCTTACCTCTCGTCTTAGAACTCACAAGCATCTAAATCACATATGAAGCAATAAAGTAAAACTAACTATCTATTTATCTATCTATCTATCTATCCCCGGGGAGCCAAATTGTAACTTATTTATGAGTAATGTATATTGTGCATGCATTATAAAGAGAAATTACAGATAACTGATATTCCTTCCTACAACACATGAATGATTAAAGATATTTAGACAACCAGATAGCCAATTGTTTTATGAACAACATGCACTAATCATGGTGGTAATTTCATAGAATAAACTAGAAATCATTTAAACTAGAACATAGGCTCTAACAGTTAGAACGATCTCACAGTTAATGGACAAAAACTAGAAAAATGAAATAGTTCATCTTTCACCAATCCATAGCATAGCATTTGAACGTTCCACCAAACTTTCTCCGACAGGAAAACAATAATTCTTTATTGCAAAAAAAAGTAGTTCTTCTTACAATATCTCTTTACATGTCTCACTGGGAAAAATCCCATTGTTCTTCTAAGTCTCCTATATTTATACAAAAGGATGAGACTGTTGGGCTGCCCACAAATAACCTTTGGGCTTCCCAACTCTTCACCTCCCAAAATTCCACTTTCATCAAACATTTACAAAATCGTTACATATTACAAGTGAATGATCATTCACGAGGAGGGCCCCACTTGAATATTTAGAAATTTCTTCCATGCTAAAGCCTCAGAGGCGATGCCTTCAAACGCACAAGGTTCCAAAAAATGAATGTTTATTTCAAACTTCACAGCCTGGTTCTTGATGGCTTCAATTCTGGTCGCACTCAAATGGAACTGATCCTCTAGTAACTACACACTGATGGAAGAATGATCTACTTCACTCCTTAAGATCTGGTCATCGAGGGCTTTAATGTGCTATATTTTTGCTTCCTCCTCTTGATACCTCTTCTGCAGAATTTCCACAAATAAATTGTGGTCTGGAAAAACATCTAGCCTCTGCTCAGCCTCTACTAGGCGCCGATTATAGGTAATCAGGAGCCTTCCGAAGAATTCTATGCATGCTCCTTTAGTCTTTCTAACAGCCTTTTTGAACTCCTCGACCGTGTTTATAGAAAACTATAATAAGTTGTAATCCTGCTTAAGGGCCTGCTGATCCTTCGAGGGCAGCTCTCTAGGAGGGTCTTCATTATTTTCCAGCCTTGCCATTATTTCTGTCAGGACTTCCAGGATGTCCTGAGATCTATCAACAAAATAAGAGGAGGTCTCCAGAAACTCCTCCAATAAGCCCTCTACTTGCAAGACCTTGCATCTTTCCCCTTCTATGGCTGTCTGCAGCTGAAGCATTTTAGCCCTTTGTGCCAGCACATGTTCCCTGAAAGGGTGGATATCAACCTGCCATTCTTTTGCTTCCACTAAAGCTGCTGTTAGAGAAGTGATCTGCTCTTGAAGTTTTGTCTCTTGTTCTTGAGACTGCCTTTCATTTGCCTCCAGGGTGGTCTTTTGCAACTCTAAGTATTCTATCTTCCCCAGTAGCTGTTGCTTCTCCACCCTTAGCTCTTTATATTCTTGTTGCACTCTCTCCAGACACTCTTGTGTAGTTTCCATAGACCTCTTTTCTGCTTGGAGAACCTGCAGTTCATCTTTTGAAGACCTCATCTCTTTTTGCATGTCCTCATATTTTCTCTTCAGCTTACTGCTTTCTTCTCTCTCCTTTCTTAATGTGTCTTTCAGTTGAGAAGAAGAAATCTTGGATTGCTCCAGCTCTGTCATGATTTTGTCTATGTTATCCTCCGAAGCGTGGATCAATGCAGCTCCTGCTCTAATGGTGAATCTAGGATCTCGGTCGGTCCCATATAAAACGATTGTATCCATTATCATATTCCTGGATAGACCTCCTGTTTCGACGTTCTTTTCAATTCTCTTCACTATCCTCTTTCTTTCTTTGTCATAGAAGACAGTATTAAAATCGGGGATTTCTTCCCCTATCTTCTGTTCGAAAGGGACCAGCTTAAGTGTGGGGACCATAGACTATCCAGGTGTGCTGACAGCAGGTGCTTTTGGGACCTAAACCTCGTGGTTCTCAACATCCTAGGTCTGAATGTCAGCTGTGTCAGAGGCTGACTATTCTGTCACTGTCTGGGTTAGCTTCATCCTCTCTGCTTCCTGTTTCTATAGCTCCTCATCAAGATTTATTTTCCTTTATTCTTCTTCATTTATCGCATCTTCTTCTGCCTTTTTGGCCGCCTCTTGGGCAACTCTTCTTTTTTCTTCGTCTTCTCCCTGAAGCCACCCTGCAGCCTCTTGGGCCAACCTTTGGGCTTCTTCATTTCTTTTCCTAGCTTCTTCATCAGCTTTTGCTTGTTGATCCTACCCTTTCCCCCCTTTGGTGGTGATATTCTTTTTGAACCTTTTCCTCAAGGCTTTTATGTTCAAAGCACTGCGGAATATGGACTCTTCTCTATCCCAATGGTGAGTGTATTCGAAATGGACGTTGTTCTCTTTGCAGTGTTCAACCACTTTGCTGTGGGAGTCATTTCTATGGAAGAGCATTTCACCAAAATGAAACTTTTCCAATTCTACCACAAACTCGTCTACTTTATTTACTCTGGTAAATTTATAACTCCCTAACTTGAAAGGCAAAGGGGGATAATCAACCTTCTTATGCTCAAATAAAAAGCTTCCTATGCCATCCAGGAAGACTTGCCTAACTACCTCTTTATGAACGATGTAGTCTGTGGCATATTTGGGTAATAGGGAGGGTGCCCTAGAGCCTCCAAACATTCTGAAGTAGAGCCCATACTCAGTCAGGAAATAATCTGCATATTCTTTGATTACCTGCAATGCCTCTTCCGACATGCAGTCACATTCTTTCAGGAAAATGAGAGTATACAATGGCATGATGAAATATTCACAGACCTCCCGGTAATGACTATGGTATTTGTGTGCCCATAGTGGCTTGTATGCAGAACAAGCATGCACCCTCTCCTTGTCCCAGATGCACCTTAGGCCAGGGAAAGGTTGATTGCACAGTATACAATCAACAAGTATGGAACTCATGTAAAATTCTGACCTCTTTTGGGACACTCCTCCCAAAGCTGAGGCCATACAGGCTGAAAGACTGTTGGACACTATGTTGGCCCAGTTGAAAATGGTCCCCTAGGTCGCAACATAAAAAATAATTGGCATCCACTCTAATTTGAAGCTCCTACCATGAGCTCTTCCAAAAATCCTATTGAGCATTAAGGCAATGAACCTATATGGGGCCCTTAAGCTCACTGTGTCATATTCTCCCATCGGCTTGGTTCTGAAATTTCTTCCAGGCAACAACATTCTTTTGAGAGTCTCAACAAGGTCCATTCTGATGTTTTTTAACCAATTGTCAGACAAAAATATTTGTTTTGGCAGGTGGTAGGACAGGGATACGTATCCTGGGCTATAGGCGTCATAGCCTTGCTTTTCAACATTCTCCAGGATCATAGTGGTTACATCTGCCCGGGGTAGAATCCAATCGATCACTTCAGAGCATGGGAAGAGCTCTGGTCTTGTGGCAATCTTCATCAGTGAATATTTCTCTATATTGGTGTATATGCCTTCTTCCTCCAAGCCCATATTAGGCACCTCTCGGCACATGATCAACCTATATATCTCTCCCCATTGGTACTCAGGATCTACACCAGTTATACACTTGGTGTCCTCATAAATATACTCGATTTTAGTGACAAATTCCACGTCAAGCTCCTCCTCGACCACAGGGGCCTTCTTCTTTTGCCTCTTCGACATTTTGAGTTCGAAATCTTCCTGTCATATATGAAATTATAATCATTAAGCCATTTCTAGATAAGTTGCAAACATTGAGACAACAGAGTGCAGTGTTTTACCCCATTTGTGTTTAACATAATGGAAATTTTTTAAATGAAGCAAATATGTGTAGGCTAACACTTCTGTCTAATACTAAAAAGAGTTCCATCAGCAAATCTCTAGCGGGAAACAAAATATACATTAAAGTGTAGGGACCTCGGGGTCTCTGCGGGCGCCATGATCATCGCGCTGCGTGGAAAGACAGGGGAACTGATTCAAGATATTCTATGGTGTGCTTCTCAGGAAAACACTGTCTGTGCACTCTACGGTTAAGGTAATCCTGTGCGGTGATACACTCCCCCATACTGACCCGGATTCGAAACCGACCATGAACCGTGTCGCGTGAAGCAGCTCGATTTTGGCTTGAAGGATACGGGAAACACAAAAATGGGGGGGGGGGGAACCAGTCTAACATCACAGGGAGGCCATGAATGACCCTTCCCTTACAACCTATCATCGAAAGGGGCAGACTGGTGCAGACAGCGTAACGACCGTCTGCATCAATCTCCCCAACCACTAAGCGCAGGGTTGAAATACATAACGGCTGCGGAGGGAAATGACCCTGTGGGCCAAAAAACTCCCCCACTGACAGTTATGATACAAGCCTCCCACTATATATGCATGTAAATAACGGGGTCAAGGGAAAACGGCCATGGAAAAACCCTAACCATGAACCAAAATCAAAACGCTCAATAGAATGGAATAGGTAAAGAGAACAAGATCCTACCTGGTAGTGCCACATGACCGGTGGGAAGAAGACTGTCAAGCTTCCACGGTTGAGCCACCTGGGAACATGGGTACACTGACAGTGGGGTCCTTGCGAGCTTGAGTGAACAACAGCGCACGTCAATGACAGTGCACGATAGTCGAAAATAACAATGGAATAACCCACATGCCTGACCCCATATATATGGTCAACCATGAGTGGCGGGAAAAAATCGGACGGCAGAAACAAAAGGGTCAGAGGTCGCAGGAATATTTCTTTCCACAACGTCGGGTGGCAAAACCACTAAGCTAACCGCTGAGATAACTGGGAGAAAATAATAACACCTCGGAGCTTATGAGATTAACAATCGGAGCGATAGCGGAATAGGGAGCCGCAACGACGGATTCATAAAGGACAATCAGTCCGCAATAGGCAAGGTCTACATCGGAGGAGAAGTCAACTAAATTACCAAAAGGATAGTTTTTTTGTTAGCCGCAACGACGGAATCCCAAGACTTAAGGAGCGGCGAAAACAACAATGCGAGGTCTAAAAAGTCAAAGCGATAATCGGGGGACTTCGCAATCTACCGTCTACAACTGCGGAGAACGAAGTAACAAGACGTTCCAACACGGAACCAAAAGTTAGCCGATTTAGACAAACACATCGGGGAAAAATGTTGAAGCTAAAACTTGTTATTTCTCCGCAACGGAAGGAGCGCAAGCAAATGAACTTCCGATTCAAACACACTGAAAATGCATTCAAAGGCAATGAAAAAGCTTAAAAAAATAGTGGACCATTTCAAGCATTAGAAAGGTCTTTCTAAAAAATCATTAGATCAAATCAAATAAGAAAATCAAACCGATATAAGCAAAAGGAGGGTCCCGAAATTTTTTGAATTTTGGGAAAATGTTGCAGCTACAACAATTGGCGACTACTTGGTGAACCCTATATTTCTGATTTAACTCCTCCCTAGTAAAAGACTATCTAGCTCAAAATTGAAATCTTCTAGATGTTTATATTCCTAAGCTGGCCAACCCATGCATTTAAATCATTTAGAAGCAGTTCATTCATTGGGAAAAGGTGACATCAGAAATATTTGCAAGTCTGAATAACTCTTTTGAGGCCTAATAAGTGAGATTTATTTTACCTGTCCTTAGGTAGTTTCTAGCTTGGACACCACAGGATTGTAACATATAGTAAACAACACTATCCCTTTGTTCCTCATTCCCATGCCAACTGCACTTTTGTGCCATTTGAACTTTAGTTCTTTTGAGTCCTCCATCTGCCTTTCTTTCTGAATTTTATTCAGTGCTCCTCTATCCATAGTGTCCTTTTGTGTGAGAGAAGAATTTACTTTTCATCTCATGGACGGAGAGGAAATTTTGGCAATTTGAAGTTCATACTTTTGATACTTTGCTTTGATATGTATTGTTTCTTTAAGGAGTTTTGACTCTTGATAGCTTTTAGCTTTTCTGAAATCATGGCATGGGATTATTTATATATGATATACTATTTACCTTGCTTCCTTTCCGTGGGTCCTTTGCTGCCACTCCCTTGGACATTTTAGATGTGAAATGGATGGAACCTCGAAATAGTATTCCAGACTTATTAATTCTGAGCTATTTACAGGGGTTAAGTAGGACTTCAATGAATACATGGCCAATTAGGAACATTGCTACTAGAAGACACTCTATGTTTTAAAAGCGCAGTCTTTTGCTCAAGATTTCAGTTAATTAAGAACCCTGATGTTTCCATTGCAACCAAAAGTTTTCCTCTTTATTCAAAACCAAAAGAAATAGCAACAAAGTATTAAAGAAAAACAATATCAAATCAATAAACAAAAAGAAAACATC
Organism: Pseudotsuga menziesii; assembly: GCA_001517045.1. NCBI lineage: Eukaryota > Viridiplantae > Streptophyta > Pinopsida > Pinales > Pinaceae > Pseudotsuga > Pseudotsuga menziesii. The sequence goes on from LPNX010688017.1 coordinate 103,481, forward strand.
ATCAAATTATTTATGTACAGAGTCATTAAAACAACAGAAACGAAAAAGTGCCCACTCTTAAAAATCCTTTAACCTGGTGAGTCAAGGGGTGGGCTGGATTGTAGACATGAGATACCTAACCGTGGTCTAGTTGTGCTATTTTTGAAATCGAAACCATGTCTATTAGTCTACAGTCATCCTTATCAGCCTAAGGAAGTTGAAGGAGCTCAGGCTGAGTGTCAATCACAGAACTGGCCTTTCATGAGGTATGATATCCTAGTTCAAGTTCTGTTAGATAATTTCCCAGGACAGAGTTAGCAGATTCATTACCTTCTCCCAGCTTAGTGATAGTATGCTTCATGTAAGGTTCTCTCAAAATTTTAATCTGATTTGGGGTACCCTTAAGAGGTAACCACAAATGAGACCAGTCTGAAGCAAAATAACCCTTTAACCTGGTAGACCAATCTCGGTTAAGAATAAGCCCATATCCATCCGGTACGTCAGCCACCATAATGTCAATAAATTGACATATCTTGTTATTTGCAGACAAGCATATGAGAACATTCTTCATTTCTCCCACTACTTTGACACCTGTTCTATCTAGTTGCACTACTTCCCAGGTTGTGGGCTCTAGCTGCCCATTAATCTTTTTGCAAACTTCAAGTGGCATAACATTTACCGATGACCTGAAATCCACCAAACAATTATGCACATTATGATTCAACATTTCTAGAGTCAAAAGAAAAGGCGGGGTTTTAGCCTTTTCTTCCCAACTGCCTTCTTCTCCTGGCTGATTTTTTGTGGTGCATCTTTCTTAAGCTCCTTAATTTTTTCAATGTTTCCTTCATCAACGTCTACCTGTTTTTCCACAGGTTTAATAGGCTCATTGATTGGCTCTATTTCCTGGTTGGCAGTAGTGACTGTAGGTGTTTTATCCTCAACATTGGCATCTGCCTGTCTCTTGACATTCTTTTGCAATTTTTTAATCTTCGACATTATTGCATTGTCTTTAATTGTTAGGTCCGTATCTTTTGATGTTGATGTGTATTCAGATTTAAGAGTGTTCTCTTCTGTGTCGAAAAGCGAGACACCATCCCATAAGAACATGCTATCATTATCTTGTTTCTTTATGGTCTTATTATTCTTTTCTTCTTTACCATTGTCTTTAGTCAATTTAGAGTCTAGCAGCTGATTCATAACTAATGTCATTGAATTTAACCATTGAGGACACTTCTTTTCAGAATGAGGTTGTTGGTGGAAGGTGCAGAAATTGTCACCCCCTACCTCTGTTATATTCATTGATGCTGAATTTGATGGAGGGATCTTCAATTGATTGTTTTTTGGTAGTAGGGTTTATCAATTTTCTGAACTTCCCCTTTTTTCTCCAGATCTATTATTTGGTTGGAGAGTTTTTGAATCATTTTTAGCATTCCCTCAAAATCAGGTGATTGCTCCTTCTCAGGTTTAGACAGTAATAAGGCTCTTCTCCCAGTATTTTTTTCTTCAGGTAGCTCGGGATAGTCTTCGATACTTTCCTTTTCTACCTCTACCCTTTTTGCTTCTTCATAAGTTTCTACCAACATAGGTCTGGCTTTCATTTTGGCAAACATGGCCAGCTCAGGACCTAGGGCTGAGGTATAATATTCAATTAGGGCCTTGTCTGAGGGTTTGTCAGTTTCAGAGAAGTTCTTTAGGTACATTGAAAACCTTTGAGTAAAATGATATACCTTCTCATCCTTCTCTTTTTTTAACAAACCAAGACCTTTTATTAGTGAGGCATGTGTCTTTTGGGCTGCGTATTTACTTCTGAAAATCCTTTCGAAGGTGTCCCAATCAGGAATAGAGTTTGCAGGCAAACCGAAATACCAGGATGCTGTTGCTCCTTTAAGGGTATGCGGGAATAATCTACAGACCACATCCTTGTGTTCCCCAACCCTTAAACCTTCTATTGCTAAATAGAAACTTTGTAAGTGGTCATCTACAGTAGTATTTTCATCGGGATCAAACTTAAGCAGCAGCTTGTCAAAAGCTTGAGGTAGGTTATGCAAAGGAGGTGTTAGGTTCAAAGGTGATCTAGCTCTCCAAGCCGGCAGTGGGTTGGGATGATTCACATTTATACTAGCCATGAGCGAAGGTGAGAGAAACAGAGTCTTACTAAGAATTAACATAAGGTGAAACCAGGCTTACTTGCTTTAGGAGCAGAAACAAAGACTGTAAGTACATGGGTTAAGCCAAAAGCTTCCAAATATCTGCTGGTGGGGTAATCTTGGGAAAATATGTTTCCATGGCCAGCCATGCACTGGCAGCCCTCCTTCTAGCACTAGAAACTGTTGAGGCCTGGAAATTCACAGGCAACAATAGCAAGGGATTCTTCCCAGTCAACGTTCCCAACTAGCCCGTGACTGTTTGGTGTAGGGAATCCGTCCGGTTTGCGGTCTGACTACCATAGGTCAAGTAACAAAAGGGTTTACCGATTGCGACCCGGTCCACCGTATGTATTTTTGTATTTTTGACTTAAGATATGATATGCATGTGCCTAATTAACCATGCAGGGTGATAAAGGATGCAAGGAGTAGTCACAACGTGATACGCAGGTTCTTACCTCTCATCTTAGAAATCACAAGCATCTAAATCACATATGCAGCAATAAAGTAAAACTATCTATCTATCTATCTATCCCTGGGGAGCCAAATTGTAACTTATTTATGAGTAATGTATATTGTGCATGCATTATAAAGAGAAATTACAGATAACTGATATTCCTTCCTACAACACATGAACGATTAAAGATATTTAGACAATCATATAGCCAATTGTTTTATGAACAACATGCACTACTCATGGTGGTAATTTCACAGAATAAACCAGAAATCATTTAAACCAGAACATAGGCTCTATGAGTTAGAACGATCTATCAGTTAATGGACAAAAACTGGAAAAACAAAATAGTTCATCTTTCACCAATCCATAGCATAGCATTTGAACGTCCCACAAAACTTTCTCCGACAGGCAAACAATAATTATTTATCGCAAAAAAAATTAGTTCTTCTTACAATATCTCTTTACATGTCTCACTGGGAAAAAGCCCCTTGTTCTTCTAAGTCTCCTATATTTATACAAACTTGATGAGACTGTTGGGATGCCCACAAATAACCTTTGGGCTTCCCAAATCTTCGCCTCCCAAAATTCCACTTTCATCAAACGTTTAGAAAATTGTTACATATTACAAGTGAATGATCATTCACGAGGAGGGCCCCACTTGAATATTCAGAAATTTCTTCCATGCTAAAGCCTTAGAGGCGATGCCTTCAAACACACAAGGTTCCAAAAAATGAATGTTTATTTTGAACTTCGCAGCCTGGTTCTTGATGGATTCAATTCTGGCCGCACTCAAATGGAGTTGATCCTCCAGTAACTGCACACTCATGGCAAAATGATCTACTTCACTCCTTAAGATCTAGTCGTCAAGGGATTTAATGTGCTGTATTTTTGCTTCCTCCTCTTGATACCTCTTCTACAGAATTTCCACAAATAAATTGTGGTATGGAAAAACATCTAGCCTCTGCTCAGCCTCTAGTTGGCACCGGTTATAGGTAATCAGGAGCCTTCTGAAGAATTCTGTGCATGCTCCTTTAGTCTTTCTAACAGCCTTTTTGAACTCCTCAGTTGTGTTTATAGCAAAATCTAATAAGTCGTAATCTTGCTTAAGGGCTTGCTGATCCTTCAAGGGCAGCTCTGCAGGAGGGTCTTCATTATTTTCCAGCCTTGCCATTCTTGCTGTCAGAACTTCTAGGACATCCTGAGATCTATCAACAAAATAAGAGGAGGTCTCCAGAAACTCCTCCAATCGGCCCTCTACTTGCAAGACCTTGCATCTTTCCCCTTCTATGGATGTCTGCAGCTGAAGCATTTTATCCCTTTGTGCTAGCACATGTTCCCTAAAAGGCTGGATATCAACCTGCCATTCTTTTGCTTCCTCTAAAGCTGTTGTTAGAGAAGTGATATGCTCTTGAAGTTTTGTCTCTTGTTCTTGAGACTACCTTTCACTTGCCTCTAAGGTGGTCTTTTGCAACTCTAAGTCTTCTATCTTCCCGGGCAACTGTTCCTTCTCCAACCTTAGCTCTTGATATTCTTGCTGCACTCTCTCTAGACACTCTTGTGTAGTTTCCATGGACCTCTTTTCTGCTTGGAGAACCTGCAGTTCATCTTTTGAAGACCTCATCTCTTTTTGCATGTCCTCATATTTTTTCTTCAGCTTACTGCTTTCTTCTCTCTCCTTTCTTAATATGTCTTTCAGTTGAGTAGAAGACTTCTTGGATTGCTCCAGCTCTGTCATGATTTTGTCTACATTATCCTTCGAAGCGTGGATCAATGCAGCTCCTGTTCTAATGGTGAATCTGGGATCTCGGTCGGTCCCATATACAACGGTTGTATTCGTTATCATCTTCCTGGATAGACCTCCTGTTTCGACCTTCTTTTCAGTTCTCTTCACTATCCTCTTTCTTTCTTTGTCATAGAAGAAAGTATTAAAATTAGGGATTTCTTCCCCTATCTTCTGTTTGAAAGGGACCAGCTTAAGTGTGGGGACCATAGACTGTCCAAGTGTGCTGACAGCAGGTGCTTCTGGGTCTTGAACCTTGGGGTTCTCAACTTCCTAGGTCTGAGTGTCCGCTGTGTCATTTGTGTCACTGTCTGGGTCAGCTTCATCCTCTCTGCTTCCTATTTCTGTAGCTCCTCATCAAGCTTTATTTTCCTTTCTTCTTCTTCAGTTTTCGCATCTTCTTCTTCCTTTTTGGCCGCCTCTTGGGCAGCTCTTATTTTTTCTTCCTCTTCTCCCTGAAGCCACCCTGCAGCCTCTTGGGCCAACCTTTGGGATTCTTCATTTCTTTTCCTGGCTTCTTCATCAGCTTTTGCTTGTTCATCCTGCCCTTTTCCCCCTTTGGTGGTGATCTTCTTTTTGAACCTTTTCCTCAAGGCTGTTATGTTCAAAGCACTGCGGAAGACTGTTGTAATCTCATAGATCACATAAGGTTACCAATAATACATACTAAAACATATATATATCTATAAATTAGAGACAAGAGATAAGACAGATAGGAGAACAGATTATATTAATGCAATGAGTTCATACAAGGCAGAGAACTGAATTGGGTTCTCGTTTGGCTCAACAGCCTAATATATACAATTTACAAATAGTTACAAAATAACTACCTGTCGGTTAGGTGAACCAACACGACTTTTAGTTAGCCGACTTAATATTCTAGTTTAGTCGGCCGACTGACTTAGTCTGCTGATCGACTAAGTCGGCCTATCAACTTATTCGGTCGATCGACTAAGTCAGTCTTCATTCAAGTCGACTTTGTCGACTTGCTCCTTTCTACATATCCCCCATGAAAAAAATGTTTCTTCATCCCAAAGAAGTAGGGAGGTACAAAATGATGTTTTGTCGAATGCTATTGTAGTGGACTGTGCAGATGGATGGTTGGTCTTTTCTGGATGCAGATCTCGACAATGGCCGGAGCTGTGATGGCAAGGTGATGCTGAAAATCCGTCAAACTCTGCAAAGCTTTCTGGATGTCAATTTTTAAGGTAGTTAAGCGTGACAGGACTGACATCTTTTCGGAGAGTGGGACTTCCACGATATTCTCCATGTTGGGGCCCAAGATCTGGTTCTGCTCTTCGGCTGTGTTGATGAGCCTGTTGCACCCACTGATGTGCTTCTCATTCCAATTTCTGTAGCTTGTTGGTCTCCAGCACTATTTGTTCTTCTATTGTCTTCCTGAGTGCTACCTCGTTCATCTTCCTGCCCTCCAAAGCCTGAATTCCTTGATGAGTCTGTCGTGTCTGTTGATAGACTTTCCCATAGTGAGTAGGCCAGTCTCATAAGACTTCTTCGGTAACGACAGACTCCTCCATGTGGTCCTGTAGCACTTTGTATGCCTCTGAGAAGGCAGTGTGTTGTGCCAGTAGCAGTCGGGCAGTCTCTTCCTTCTGTTCTTCCTTAGTCTCTTGGAGACGATCCTGGACGGTCGATACCATGTTCTCAAAGAGCTGATAGGCTCTTTGCAACAGGCGATCTGTGTCGACTTCAATAGGGCCTGGTATCACAGACTGAGTTAGAGCCCTACATTTGCCGAGAAACTCAACCTGTTTTGCATGTTTGTCCGAGAGCTCTTTAATTTTTCGTGTGGTCCTTGTCTTTGATTCCTTTTCCATAGTCTTGAGGAGTTGGATGACTTCTGTGTCGGTCAATGAACTTGCATCCTTTAAGATAATTCGAAGTTTGGAAGAATGATGCTCTTTCTTCTTCTTTTTCTTTTGTGCCTCGGCCTCCTGGGTACTTGCAATAGTTGAAGGGGGGCCTGTGGGTGGTGGGGTTGACGTCGATGGTTTTTCTGGCTGGGGGGTTAGTATGACCACTTCTGGCTGTGAGGATGTGGCTGGTTGTGAAAGATCTGGATGTGAATCAGGTGGTGGCGGAGGTGGTGGAGATGATGATGGTGGGGGTGGAGATGATGGCGGCGGTGGTGAAGAAGTGGGGGAATGGTTGGGGGTAATGGATTTGTCGAAAGTGGATTGTAAACTTACATCGGATAGTGGGTCTATTTCGGGGTTAGTGGTGGGGAAGTCAGTCTGGGGTTGGGGGTGAATGTGTTCGATGGTAGACTGCAGATGGCCAATTATGTCACCTTCTTGGTCGGATCGAGTGAAGGTCGATTGAATGTGTGTAATTACCTGGGGTTTTGTGGTGCTTCCGGTATAGAGAGGGGTCCTCGTGTGAATTTTCTGAGCCGACTGGAACAACTCAAGCAGCGTCTCAAAGAGAGCTTTGAGTTCTGTGTCTTTGTACGAGAAAGGAGAAAGTCGACAAAGTAGACTTGAATGAAGACCGACTTAGTCGATCGATCGACTAAGTCGATAGGTCGACTTAGTCGATCAACCGACTAAGTTAGTCGACCGACTAAAGTAGAAGATTAAGTCGGCTAACTAAAAGCTGTGTCGGTTCACCGAACCGATGGGTAGCTATTTTGTAACTATTTGTAAATTGTATATATTAGGTTGTTGAGCCAAACGAGAACCTAGTTCAGTTCTCTACCTTGTATGAACTCATTGCATTAATATAATCTGTTCTCCTATCTGTCTTATCTCTTGTCTCTAATTTATGGATATATATGTTTTAGTATGTATTATTGGTAACCTTATGTGATCTGTGAGATTACAATATTGGTTCCATTCCCGGTAGTACATGTCTTAAATATATGCTCACATATGATACCAGAGCAGGAGATTAAGGACTGGTGGGACCGTAAAATTGCGAACCACTTGCAAAATTACGCAAGAAGGAACATATTAACAATCGCTGAAGCCAAAGCAAGATTTTTCACAAAGACGCATGAAAAATTTGTCGAATCAGTTCCACAACTTTTGAAGCAACTTTTGTATGAGAAAGCTGGACGACATTAAAGAACAACAATTGCTAGAAAAACTGATCTGAGGAGGCTGAAAAAATTTGTCGGAGTGGTTTGAGAAAATTGTCGACGACTTCTGTGAGGAGCAAGCAGTCAAAGACAGAACTTCTGTGGAAACTGTTAAAGAAAAATTTTACACAGATTTCACCAAACAATTTTTGTGTTCCCTACCGACCTTGCTGTTCAAATTCTTGATCAAGAAAGGAGCAGGACACATCGTGGAACCTCTTCCACCACTATGTGAACAACCATCAAATACCAACTGGGCAAAGAAGCAGAGGAAGTGGTAGAAATTCATTGCAGAAAGGGAGTGGGAATACTTCCTGAGCAAATAAATCAAACTACCCGGGCTATCTAAAAGCGCTGGGTAGGCTATGGGGGGGTAGCTGGTCATGTGTCGGAGGTAGATTATCATGGATCCTAGTCATCCTAAAACTAGATAACTGTCACCAGTAATGAAAATTCGACCAAAGAGGACTTCAAGAAAATAGTATTATACGAAAGTATGTCGGACATTCAGAAATGAGAAAGGGACGAAAGACAGCAGAAAATTCACAGAACTCAAAGCTTTCTTTGAGACGCTGGATGAAATAAGGATGAAATCAGTCCGTTATCAACTTATTAATGATGTTCTATTTAGAAAGAATTATGATGGAGTTTTTCTCAGATGCTTGGAAAATGATCAGACCAATGATTTCCTGTTTCAATTTCATGCAGGACCTGCAGGTGGACACTTCTTAGGTGATACCACAGCTCACAAAATTATCAGGGTAGGATACTATTGGCCTACCCTATTTAGAGATGCCCATTCATTTGTCAGAAAATGTGCTCCTTGCCAGAAGTGCGCTAGAAAAGTTAAGAAACCTGCTTACCCCTTGCTGCCAGTAGCAGTCCAATTCCCATTTCAGCAGTGGGGATTAGATTTCATCGGACCCATCAACTCCATATCCTTATTACAATAGAAATACATTTTAACAACCACTGACTACTTCACGAGGTGGGTAGAAGCAGTCCCTTTAAGACTGTGTAACAAAAACCAGATAATTTCCTTCTTACAAAATTAGATAATCACCAGGTTTGGCACTCTCGAGTATCTTGTTTTTGATAATGCCTCATATTTCCAGTCCATTGACTTGACCAACTATGCCCTTGAAAAGGGGATAAAGCTTAATTTTTCTGCCCCAGGGAAATGGGCTTGCAGAATCCTCAAACAAAAATTTGATAAGCATCCTTAAGAAGACAGTGGCTTCACATCATAAAGATTGGAACACCCAAATTTATTATGCTCTTTAGGTAGATCGAATCACCCCAAAGGAAGCCCTTGGTAACTCCCCTTATTTCCTTATTTATGGAAAGTAAGTTGTCCTACCACCTAATCTCACCATTCCTTCATTACAATTGGCCCAATCCATCCAAGAGAGTGACTATTCCCCATTAAAATAGAGGATTGATTCTCTGCTCAAACTAGAAGAGGATAGAGAGAAAGCGAAGAGTAAATTTTACCAACTTCAACAGTTGGTTAAGAAATGGTTCGATGAGAGGTCTTCTTCTGACTGAGATTTCTCAGTAGGAGATTTAGTGTTGAGATGGGACAAACAACACAAGGATAACAAAGAATACACCAAGTTTCAGTGCCTTTGGTTAGGACCATTCATTATTACAAAAACGATTGGTCCTAGTGCAGTTCGACTACAAACACTGGAAGGGGTTGTTGACACCTTCCTAATGAATGTTTTTCTGCTCAAGAAGTACTTTGTTTGAAAAGGTTGATTCAAACCTATATATAGGTTTGGTGTGTTATTTTCCTTTTATTTTTTGAATGTTTGCTTGATTTTGGTAACTTTTCGTAATATCTACACCCTTGGCAATAATGAGTAATCAACTTTCTCAATATTCAATATTTTGAACTAAAACAGATCTGTCAGTGTCTATCTTTTCTAACTCATATCAAGGTTTGTTATATTTGAAGGATAACCATATTTACAGCATTTTTTATTGATGCCCTCTCATCTAGGATAATACATTCTACATGATTTACTCTGATGATGATAGTTATGGAAGAAAAGGCTCACCCTGTCTAAGGTCTCATTAGGGCATTGTGGCATATATTCATAGCCTAGTCAGTCTTACCCTTTGGGATTCAATCATGGCCATATATCTTATCATGTGGATTATGGGATGAGGGGTATCACCATGAGCCAACGCATTAGGTTCATAGGTGCTCAATGGAATGACATATTTTCCATTTAATATGGGGAGATGGCTTCCAATTCTCTGGAAGATGGGAGATCCTATCACAGGTCAGCTCATTCATGATTTGTAGAGCATCAGTGACTAACGTTGCGTACATATGAAAACCAAGCCATGGAAGTGTGTTGTAATTCACACTTTACATTAAACCCTAGTCAAACCCCAAACAAGAAAGCATTACATACAGGAAGAGGGGGTCCTGTCTAAGGCTGGCCTCACTATGATAATGGGCTTGATGTTGGACTTAAACTATCAAAAAATGGTTCCCAAGCCATGATAGTTGCTTTCTGCCATCTATCTGGAAGACAAGAGGCCTCCTTACTGAGTCGGCTTGCTCAGTTTCGAGATCTGGTTTGTGAATGGCACTGATCACCTGAACATGGGGCAATGATCCTGTGTCAATGTAATATTGCTAATTCAAAAAAAGAAGGGGAGGGGGGCGAAAGAAAATGATGGTTTAAGAGGCCCTGTGTGAAAAACCAAAGTGGTAAATGTATGAAATTAGGCTCAACTTTAAAGTACATGCCTATGTCAGCCTCAGTTCAGATGACCCTATCTTCCAATGACATTTGAATCAGGGTTGCATCATTTTTAAATGACCATGGATGGGATTGCATCAATAATTTTAAAAGTTTCTAGCTGGTTACATTCTTATGTTAACATTTCTTGAGAGTTAATCATTTTCCCACTAACAATTTGATTGGAAAGGATTATTGTTTTGTAGAGATAAGTGGTTCTTCCAGCCAGTCACTATTTGTTGTAGGAACAACAGATCCCATGTCATTTTGACATGGGAACCCAATTACATGTACGAATATTACTTGGTAAGAATATTCATAATATTAAAGGGTTTCCTTAAAAAATTTATTTCTTGACTCTTGGGATTCATTAACCTAGCCAAATTTCAAAAAATCCATGTTTAATTTATTTGTTTTTAATGCAGTGTTGCAGCTGCAACATTTTCCCAAATTTCAAAAAAATTTGAGACCCTCCTTTTGCTTATATCGATTTGATTTTCTTATTTGATTTGATCTAATGATTTTTCAGAAAGACCTTTCTAATGCTTGAAATGATCCACTGTTTGTTTAAGCTTTATCATTGCCTTTGAATGCGTTTTCAGTGTGTTTGAATCAGAAGTTCATTTGCTTGCGCTCCTGCTGTTGCGGAGAAATAACAAGTTTTAGCTTCGACATTTTTCCCCGATGCATTTGTCTAAATAGGCTGACTTTTGTTTTCACATCAGAACATCTTGTTACTTCGTTCTCTGCAGTTACGGACGACAGATTGCGAAGTCCCCCGATTATCGCTTTGACTTTTTAGACCTCACGTTGTTGTTTTCGCCGCTCCTTAAGTCTTGGGCTTCCGCCATTGCGGCTGCCGAAAACACTATCCTTCCAGTCATTTAGTTTACTTCTCCTCTGAAGTAGACCTTTCCTATTGCGGACTAATTGTCCTTTATGACTCCGCCGTTGCGGCTCGCTATTCCGCTATTGCTCCGATTTTTAATCTCATAAGCTCCGACATGTTATTATTTTCTCCTAGTTATCTCAGTGGTTAACTTAGTGGTTTTCCCACCCGACGTTGTGGAAAGAAATATTCCTGCGACCTCTGACCCTTTTGTTTCTGTCGTCCGATTTTTTCCCGCCGCTCATGGTTGACCATATATATGGGGTCGAGCATGTGGGTTATTCCATTGTTATTTTTGACTATTGTGCACTGTCGTTGTCGTGCGCTGTCGTTCGCTCAAGCTCGCAAGGACCCTGTTGTCGGAGTACCCACATTCCCAGGTGTCTCAACCATGGAAGATTGACAGTCTTCTTACTGCTGGTCATGCGGCACTGTCAGGTAGGATCTTGTTCACTTTACCCTTTCCGTTCTATTGAGCGTTTTGATTTTGGTTCACGGTTAGGGTTTTTCCACAGCCATTTTCCCTTGACCCCATTATTTACATGCATATATAGTGGGAGGTTTGTATTGTAACTATCAGTGGGGGTGTTTTTTGGCCCATGGGGTAGTTTCCCTCCGCAGCCGTTATGTATTTCAACCCTATGCTTAGTGGTTGGGGAGATTGGTGCAGATGGTCGTTACGCTGTCTACACCAGTCTGCTCCTTTCGATGATAGGTTGTAAGGGAAGGGTCGTTCATGGCCTCCCTGTGATGTTAGACTGGTTTCCCCCCCCCTTTTTTGTGTTTCCTGTATCCTTCAAGCCAAAACCGAGCTGCTTCATGTGACCCGGTTCATGGTCGGTTTCGAATCCGAGTTGGTATGGGGGAGTGTATCACCGCACATGATTACCTTAACGGTAGAGTGCATAGACAATGTTTTACTGAGAAGCGCACCATAGAAGATCTTGAATCAGTTTCCCTGTCTTTCCACGCAGCACAATGATAATGGCACCCGCAGAGACACCGAGATCCCTTCACTTTAATGTAGATTTTGTTTCCCGCTAGAGATTTGTTGATGGAACTGTTTTTAGTATTAGACAGAAGTGTTAGCCTACACATATTTGCTTCATTTAACAAATTTCCGTCATGTTAAACACAAATGGGGTAAAACACTGCACTCTGTTGTCTCAATGTTTGCAACTTATCTAGAAATGGCTTAATGATTATAATTTCATATATGACAGGAATATTTCGAACTCAAAATGTTGAAGAGGAAAAAGAAGAAGGCCCCTGTGGTCGAGGAGGACCCCGACGTGGAAGTTGTCACTAAAACCGAGTATATTTATGAGGACACCAAGTGTATAACTGGTGTAGAGCCTGAGTACCAATGGGGAGAGATATACAGGTTGATCACACGTCGAGAGGTGCCTGATATGGGCTTGGAGGAAGAAGGAATATACGCCAATATAGAGAAATATTCACTGATGAAGATTGCCACAAGACTAGAGCTCTTCCCATGCTCTAAAATGATCGATTGGATTCTGCCCCGGGTAGATGTAACCACTATGATCCTCGAGAATGTTGACAAGCAAGGCTATGCTGCTTATAGCCCAGGATACGTAGCCCTGGCCTACCACCTGCCAGAAGCACAAATATTTTTGTCTCACGATTGGTTAAAAAACATCAGAATGGACCTTGTTGAGACTCTCAAAATAATGCTGTTGCCTGGAAGAAATTTCAAAACCATGCCGACGGGAGAATATGACACAACGAGCTTAACGGCCCCGTACAGGTTCATTGCCTTAATGCTCAATAGTATTTTTAGAAGAGCTCATGGCATGAGCTTCAATTTAGAGTGGATGCCAATTATTTTTTATGTTGCGACCCAGGGGACCATTTTCAACTGGGCCAACATAGTGTCCAACAGTCTTTCAGCCTGTATGGCCTCAGCTTTAGGAGGCGTGTCCCAAAAGAGGTCAGAATTTTACATGAGTTCCATACTCGTTGATTGTATACTGTGCAATCAACCTTTCCCTGGCCTAAGGTGAATTTGGGACAGGGAGAGGGTGCCTGTTTATTCTGCATACAAGCCACTATGGGCGCACAAATACCATAGTCATTACCGGGAGGTCTGTGAATATTTCATAATGCCATTGTATACTCTCATTTTCTTGAAAGAATGTGATTGCATGTCAGAAGAGGCATTGCAGGTAATCGAAGAATATGTAGATTATTTCCTGACTGAGGATGGGCTCTACTTCAGAATGTTTGGAGGCTCTAGGGAACCCTCCCTGTTACCCAAATATGCCACAGACTACATCATTCATAAAGAGGCAGTTAGGCAAGTCTTCCTGGATGGCATAGGAAGATTTTTATTTGAGCATAAGAAGGCTGCCTATCCCCCTTTGCCTTTCAAGTTAGGGAGTTATAAGTTTACCAGAGTAAAGAAAGCAGACGAGTTTGTGGAAGAATTGGAAAAGTTTCATTTTGGTGAAATTCCCTTCCACAGAAATGACTCCCACAGCAAAGTGGCTAAACACTGCAAAGAGAACAACGTCCATTTCGAATACACTCACCATTGGGACAGAGAAGAGTCCTTATTTGTTGTAATCTCACAGATCACATAAGGTTACCAATAATACATACTAAAAAATATATATCTATAAATCAGAGACAAGAGATAAGACAGATAGGAGAACCGATTATATTAATGCAATGAGTTCATACAAGGCATAGAACTGAACTGGGTTCTCGTTTGGCTCAATAGCCTAATATATACAATTTACAAACAGTTACAAAATAACTACCTGTCGGTTCGGTGAACCAACATGACTTTTAGTTAGCTGACTTAATCTTATAGTTTAGTCAGTCGATCGATTTAGTCGGCTGATTGACTAAGTCGACCTATCGACTTAGTCGGTTGATCGACTAAGTCGGTCTTCGTTCAAGTCGACTTTGTCGAGTTTGTGGCAATCTTCATCAGTGAATGTTTCTCTATATTGGTGTATATGCCTTCTTCCTCCAATCCCATATCAGGTACCTCTCAGCGCGTGATCAACTTGTATATCTCTCCCCATCGGTACTCAGGCTCTACACCAGTTATACACTTGGTGTCCTCATAAATGACTCTTTGCAGTGTTTAGCCACTTTGTTGTGGGAGTCATTTCTGTGGAAGGGCATTTCACCACAATGAAAATTTTCCAATTCTTCCACAAAATCGTCTGCTTTCTTTACTCTGGTAAAATTATAACTCCCTAACTTGAAAGGCAAGGGGGGATAGGCAGCCTTCTTATGCTCAAATAAAAAGCTTCCTATGCCATCCAGGAAGACTTGCTTAACTGCCTCTTTATGAACGATGTAGTCTGTGGCATATTTGGGTAACAGGGAGGGTGCCCTAGAGCCTCCAAACATTCTGAAGTAGAGACCATCCTCAGTCAGGAAATAATCTGCATATTCTTCGATTAGCTGCAATGCCTCTTCCAACATGCAGTCACATTCTTTCAGGAAAATGAGAGTATACAATGGCATTATGAAATATTCACAGACCTCCCGGTAATGACTACGGTATTTGTGCGCCCATAGTGGCTTGTATGCAGAATAAACATGCACCCTCTCCCTATCCCAGATGCACCTTAGGCCAGGGAAAGGTTGATTGCACAGTATACAATCAACGAGTATGGAACTCATGTAAAATTCTGACCTCTTTTGGGACACTCCTCCCAAAGCTGAGGCCATACATGCTGAAATACTATTGGACACTATGTTGGTCCAGTTGAAAATGGTCCCCTGGGTCGCAACATAAAAAATAATTGGCATCCACTCTAATTTGAATCTCATGCCATGAGCTCTTCGAAAAATCCTATTGAGCATTAAGGTAATGAACCTATACGGGGCCGTTAAGCTCGCTGTGTCATATTCTCTCGTCGGCCTGGTTCTGAAATTTCTTCTAGGAAACAACATTCTTTTGAGAGTCTCAACAAGGTCCATTCTGATGTTTTTTAACCAATCATCAGACAAAAATATTTGTGCTTCTTGCAGGTGGTAGGCCAGGGCTACGTATCCTGGGCTATAGGTAACATAGCCTTTCTTGTCAACATTCTCTAGGATCATAGTGGTTACATCTTCCCGGGGCAGAATCCAACTGATCATTTCAGAGCATGGGAAGAGCTCTAGTCTTATGGCAATCTTCATCAGTGAAGATTTCTCTATATTGGCGTATATGCCTTCTTCCTCCAAGCCCATATCAGGAACCTCTCGGCACGTGATCAACCTGTATATCTCTCCCCATTGGTACTCAAGCTCTACACCAGTTATACACTTGGTGTCCTCATAAATATACCTATTTTTAGTGACAACTTCCATGTTGGGCTCCTCTTCGACCATAGGGGCCTTCTTCTTTTGCCTCTTCGACATTTTGAGTTCGAAATATTCCTGTCATATATGAAATTATAATCATTAAGCCATTTCTAGATAAGTTGCAAACATTGAGACAACAGAGTGCAGTTTTTTACCCCATTTGTGTTTAACATGACGGAAATTTGTTAAATGAAGCAAATATGTACAGGCTAACACTTCTGTCTAATACTAAAAATAGTTCCATCAACAAATCTCTAGCGGGAAACAAAATCTACATTAAAGTGAAGGGACCTCGGGGTCTCTGCGGGTGCCATGATCATCGCGCTGTGTGGAAAGACAGGGGAACTGATTCAAGATCTTCTATGGTGTGCTTCTCAGGAAAACATTGTCTGTGCACTCTACAGTTAAGGTAATGCTATGTGGTGATACACTCCCCCATACCAACTCGGATTCGAAACTGACCATGAACCGGGTTGCGTGAAGCAGCTCGGTTTTGGCTTGAAGGATACGGGAAACACAAAAAAGGGGGGGGGGGACTAGTCTAACATCACAGGGAGGCCATGAACGAACCTTCCCTTACAACCTATCATCGAAAGGGGTAGACTGGTGCAGATAGTGTAACGACCGTCTGCACCAATCTCCCCAACCACTAAGCGCAGGGTTGAAATACATAACGGCTATGGAGGGAAACTAACCCATGGGCCAAAAAATTCCCCCACTGACAGTTACGATACAACCCTCCCACTATATATGCATGTAAATAACAGGTTCAAGGGAAAACGGCCGTGGAAAAACCCTAACCGTGAACCAAAACCAAAACGCTCAATAGAAGGGAAAGGGTAAAGCGGACAAGATCCTACCTGGTAGTGTCGCGTGACCGACGGCAAGAAGACTGTCAAGCTTCCACAGTTCAGCCACCTGGGAACGTGGGTACGCTGATAGCAGGGTCCTTGCGAGCTTGAGCGAACGACAGCGCACGACAACAACAGTGCACGATAGTCGGAAATAACAATGGAATAACCCACATGCCTGACCCCATATATATGGTCAACCATGAGTGGCGGGAAAAAAATGGACGACGGAAACAAAAGGGTCGAAGGTCGCAGGAATATTTCTTTCCGCAACGTTGGGTGGAAAAACCACTAAGCTAACTGCTGAGATAACTGGGAGAAAATAATAACACGTCGGAGCTTATGAGATTAAAAATCGGAGCGATAGCGGAATAGCGAGCCGCAACGACGGAGTCATAAAGGACAATCAGCCCGCAATAGGCAAGGTCTACATCAGAGGAGAAATCAACTGAATGACCGAAAGGATAGTGTTTTCGGTAGCTGCAACGGCGGAAGCCCAATACTTAAGGAGCGGCGAAAACAACAAGACAAGGTCTGAAAAGTCAAAGCGATAATCGAGGGACTTCACAATCTTCCGTCCGCAACTGCGGAGAACGAAGTAACAAGACGTTTTGACGTGGAACCAAAAGTCAGCCAATTTAGATAAACGCATCGGGGAAAAATTTTGAAGCTAAAACTTGTTATTTCTCCGCAACGGTGGGAGCGCAAGCAAATGAACTTCCGATTCAAACACACTGAAAACGCATTCAAAGGCAATGATAAAGCTTAAACAAACAGTGGATCATTTCAAGCATTAGAAAGGTATTTCTGAAAAATCATTAGATCAAATCAAATAAGAAAATCAAATCGATATAAGCAAAAGGAGGGTCTCGAATTTTTTTGAATTTTGGGAAAATGTTGCAGCTGCAACACTTTGTTAAAAACAAAGAAATTAAACATGGATTTTTGGAAATTTGGCTAGGTTAATGAATCCCAAGAGTCAAGAAATAAAATTTTTAAGGAAACCCTTTAATATTATGAATATTCTTACCAAGTAATCTTCGTACATGTAATTGGGTTCCCGTGTCAAAATGACATGGGATCTGTTGTTCCTACAACAAATAGTGACTGGCTGGAAGAACCAGTTATCTCTGCAAAACAATAATCCTTTCCAATCAAATTGTTAGTGGGAAAATGATTAACTCTCAAGAAATGTTAACATAAGAATGTAACCAGCTAGAAACTTTTAAAATTATTGATGCAATCCCATCCATGTTCATTTAAAAATGATGCAACCCTGATTCAAATGTCATTGGAAGATAGGGTCATTTGAACTGAGGCTGACATAGGCATGTACTTTAAAGTTGATCCTAATTTCATACATTTACCTCTTTGGTTTTTCACACAGGGCCTCTTAAACCATCATTTTCTCCCCCCCCCTTCTTTTTTTGAATTAGCAAGATTACATTGACACAGGATCATTGTCCCATGTTCAGGTGATCAGTGCCATTCACAAACCAGATCTCAAAACTAAGCAAGTTGACTCGGTAAGGAGGCCTCTTGTCTTCCAGCTAGATGGAAGAAAGCAACTATCATGGCTTGGGAACCATTTGGTGATAATTTCAGTCCAACATCAAGCCCATGATCATAGTGAGGCTGGCCTTAGACATGACCCCCTCTTCCTATATGTAATGCTTTCTTGTTTGGGGTTTGAATAGGGTTTAATGTAAAGTGTGAATTACAACACACTAACATGGTTTGGTGTTCATATGTAGGCAACGTTAGTCACTGATGCTCTACAGATCATGAATGAGCTGACCTATGATAGGATCTCCCATCTTCCAGAGAATTGGAAGCCATCTCCCCATATTAAATGGAAAATAAGTCATTCCATTGAGCACCTATGAACCTAATGAGTTGGCTCATGGTGATACCCCTCATCCCATAATCCACATGATAAGATATATGGCCATGATTGAATCCCAAAGGGTAATACTGACTAGGCTATGAATATATGCCACAATGGCCTAATGATATCTTAGACAGGGTGAGCCTTTTCTTCCATAACTATCATCATCAGAGTAAATCATGTAGAATGCATTATCCTAGATGAGAGGGAATCAATAAAAAATGTTGTAAATATGGTTATCCTTCAAATATAACAAACCTTGATATGAGTTAGAAAAGATAGACACTGACAGATCTGTTTTAGTTCAAAATATTGAATATTGAGAAAGTTGATTGCTCATTATTGCCAAGGGTGTAGATATTACCAAAAGTTACCAAAATCAAGCAAACATTCAAAAAATAAAAGGAAAATAACACACCAAACCTATATATAGGGTTGAATCAACCTTTTCAAACAAAGTACTTCTTGAGCAGAAAAAACATTCATCAGGAAGGTGTCAACGACCCCTTCCAGTGTTTGTAGTCGAACTGCACTAGGACCAATCATTTTTGTAATAATGAATGGTCCTAACCAAAGGCACTAAAACTTGGTGTATTCTTTGTTATCCTTGTGTTGTTTGTCTCATCTCAACACTAAATCTCCTACTGAGAAATATCGGTCAGAAGAAGACCTCTCATCGAACCATTTCTTAACCAACTATTGAAGTTGGTAAAATTTATTCTTCGCTTTCTCTCTATCTTCTTCTAGTTTGAGCAGAGAATCAATCCTCTATTGTAATGGGGAATAGTCACTCTCTTGGATGGATTGGGCCAATTGTAATTAAGGAATGATGAGATTAGGTGGTAGGACTGCTTCTACCCACCTCATGAAGTAGTCAGTGGTTGTTAAAATGTATTTCTATTGTAATAAGGATATGGGGTTGATGGGTCCGATGAAATCCAATCGCCACTGCTGAAATGGGAATTGGACTGCTACTGGAAGCAAGGGGTAAGCAGGTTTCTTAACTTTTCTAGCGCACTTCTGGCAAGGAGCACATTTTCTGAAAAAATGAATGGGCATCTCTAAATAGGGTAGGCCAATAGTATCCTACCTTGATAATTTTGTGAGCTGTGGTATCACCTAAGAAGTGTCTACCTGCAGGTCCTGCATGAAATTGAAAGAGGAAATCATTGGTTTGATAATTTTCCAGGCATCTGAGAAACACTCCATCATAATTCTTTCTAAACAGAATATCATTAATAAGTTGATAACGGACTTATTTCATCCTTAATTCTCTACGTTTTGGGATCTAGGGTTTCAGGAGCAAACCCATTATGAAGAAAGAACCTGATGTGATCATACCATTCACATGCTGCAGTTTCAAGCGCATTAACAAAACCTATAGGAGTAGATTCTTCCTATTCCCAAATAGCTTGCTGATTTTCAGGGTCATTTGAATGGGCGGTGAGATGACACAAACCTTGTCCTCTGATGATCTTCATAGGATTAATCTCTAGATCATATTCTTAAAGGATGGTCATCCAGTGAGCTCTCTTTTCTCCCAACTATTTTTTGACGAGGACATTGTGAATTGCCGCATAAGGGACAATCACCTTAGACCTGGACTTCAAAAGGTAAGGCCTGTAATGTTTTACTGATTTGTATACTGTGTAGGCCTATTTGTCAACCTGAGAGTAATTGAGTTCAGCCCCTTTGAATGTCTAACTCATGAAATAAATGGGGATTTCAATGTCTTCATGATTTTTCTGCATGAGGACAACAGCATAAGAAAAGTCAATAGCGAATGTATACAATATAAAATATTTACTGAAATATGGGGACATGAGAGCAGGTGCTTCTGCTATGGTTTTTTGAATTTCAGTAAATGCATTTTTCTGTTCTTCGGACCACTTAAATGGTACATCTTTTTTGACCAAAAACTGCAGGTGTTTAACTACTTAAGAAAAATTGGGAACAAATATTCGAACAAAATTAATCTTACCCAAAAATGACTGCATTGCCTTACGAGAGTTAGGAAGGCCGACCTTGGATATTGCTTCGACGTGTTCAGGATTAGTGATCATACCTTCTTTTGAAACTACAAAACCCAACAACTTACCTTTTGTTACCGCAAAGATGGACTTCTTTGGATTGAGGGAGATTCTGAATTTCCTGCAACTTTCTAATACCTGTTTTAGCACAAACAAATGATCTTTTCGTCTTTTAGAGTAAATGGTAAAATCATCAAGGTACACAACAACAGAATTATGGATCAAACCCCTGAAAGCTATGTCCATAGCTCTCTCGAATGTGGCTCTTGTGTTTATTAGTCCAAACAACGTTCATTTATATGCAAATGTTCTCGAAGGGGTCTTGAAAGTAGTTTTCAGTTGATCATTGGGTGCAACTAAGACTTGGTTGTAACCAGAAAAATCATCTAGCAGCGAAAACATCTCTGACCCGATTACCTTCTGTAGGATCTACTACATTGGAGGAATAGGATAGTTTTCTTTCTCAGAGGCTCGGTTCAGGTTCCTGAAGTCTATGCAAAGTCTGATTTCCCCATTCTTTTTATGAATAGGAACCAAGTTATCTATCCATTACGTATGTCAGATGGGAAATATGATCCTAGATGAGAGCAATTAGTCTCGTTCTTTCTTAACAGAAAGCTCTAGACTGGGGTGCATTTTCCTCAATATCTGCTGATAGGGTTTTACATCAGGTTTCATGGGGATGTTATGATGCATGAAGGTAGTATCAAAGGTCCTGAGTTCATCATATGTATAGGAAAAAATGTCTTTATATTCCCTACAGAGTCTGATAAAACTTCTTCTTTCATCACGGGAACAGTGTATTCCAAGATTGATAAATTGGGGTTCGTGCTCTGTTCATAGGTTAACAGGGGTGTGATTCAAGGTCAAGCTTTGAGTATTGCAATAGATGGTTTGTCTGTATTTATCTTGTAAATCATAGAACCTCTCTAGACCGATGACATATTTGGGGGTGAGGTTGGAAGGATCAGATAGATACTCCTCATGATTAGTTTCGTCAATAGACATACCCTCGAGGGTATTTTGGCCTAATAGGAATTTAAGTATTTGATGATCATCATCAAACACCTTCCAATTTGTGACATTATCAGGTATTGAGGGTCTATACATCAATTCGATAAAGAAGGTTTGTTGAGACAAGCCTTCAGGAGGGATCAGTCTAGATGCAGTGTTGGCTAGCAGATCTATGTCAAAGTTTTGGGATCTAGGAATAGATCTAATATTAAATGCTGAGAAAGAACTAGTCATGTCCCTGATTAATCTTTGATAATTAACTAGGAGTGGAGATAGACAATGTATCTGATTGTGCACCTGTTTCACAATGATTTCGGAGTCTCCCACACATTCAATTTCTTTATCTCCCATATCAAAAGCTTTCCTGAGTCCTTGGACTAAAGCCTCGTACTCAACCATGTTATTGGTACATTCAAAATCCAATCTACATGCAATCATGGTTTTGATCCCTTTAGGATCAATAAGTACACATCCTGTGCCTGCTCCTTCCTTTGACCTGGAGCCATAAAAAAACAAGGTCCAAACTATAGGATCAATTTTGAAATTGGTATTTACATTATATACATTATGAACAATAGTGCTAGAGAATGGAATAGATGTAAGATGAGTTACTTGAAAGTGTTTCTGCTCATTCTCTATTGGTGATACATCATCAGGTAAGTATATAAAGAAAGTGTCAAATGTGAAATGTTCATTTTGATTGTAAAAGAAGGAGACGGATTCATTAGAACCATCGAGATCAGTTACAGTTTGTTTCATGAAAGTTTCTATGACCAAACCCAACTCGGCCACATACCATAGGTCTCTGGAATATTCGTAATAATAATATCTATTGTTTGATGAATCTAAGGATCTGCAGATAGTCTGAGAAGAACATTTCTCATCCTTCCTACCACTTTAACATTGGATCTATCTAATTGCACAATCTGAATAGGGAAGTTTTCATAGGTGGCATTAATATTCTTACACATAGAAAGTGGCATAAAATTGGATGAAGCACCTAAGTCTACCATACAATTATGCACATTTATGTTAAAGATCTGAAAGGTAAGAAAAAAGGGAGGAGTACCCTTGCTTCCATGCTTAGGATAGTTTGGACGGGAAGTAGAGTCAATGTTATTATTCTGATCTTCTCAGGGTTTATTTATAATCATGCTTTTAGGTAAGGAATCCCTTATGGAAGGGATTTTGAGAAGGTCAAATAAAGATATGTTTTCTTTGACTCTCTTGAGGGTGTCCTTCTAAGTTTGAGATTTACCTTTTCTAGGGGTCTGTGTTGGAGGAGATGACTCCCGGAGAGGTGGCCCTTTATACCTGGTATTGTGTGTGTGCTGGATATTAAAAACTGTATCGGTTTCTTCTTCTTCTTCTTCTTCTTCTGAAAATAAGCTCACAATGCTGACCTGCTGGTCATCCTCCTCTTCTTCTTGGGGAGGTTGTGATTCTTGAGTGGACTCATTTTCAGAGGTTTTTGGTGTGTCTGGTGTTCCTTCAGCTAAGTCTTTCAAGATAGAGAATATCTCTTTTGAGGTGAACCCCTCCCTGGGATTTGGAGGTGGTGGATTCTGAGGAGGTTGATTTGGCCTCCTAAAAGGTGGCCTATTGAATCCTCTATTGTTTGATTGATTTTCATTGCTTGTCTTCTTGAGATATACCATCTCGTTAGACATCCTTTGAAGGAGATTCTTTACTTCACTCATATTGAACGGATCTTGGCTGGTAGCAGCAGGTTTAAGGGAACTGACAATTTTCCTATGTGAGGTAGATGCTTGTTTAGATGTAGAGTTAGGGTTGTCTTTGAGACAGAAAATGTCTCTTTCGACCTGAATAGCTTTGGAGAAAGCATCTTGCAAGGATTATTTATGGGCCCTTTTTACCCACATTGCTATTTGGGTCGGGAGACCCTTAATATAGTAAGCTACTAGTAATTCCTCAACAAGAAGTACTATGATTCGGGATCCTATTCTTTAAATATGAAAACCGGGGATTGTAGTGTTTGAATATTTCTTTACCCTTAGTTTTCATGGAAGAGATATCTATTACTAATTCCTCTAGGGTTTTGTCATCCCCAAACTTTTGAGTGAAGAGTTCGAAAAACACATCCCATGACGAGATGGAGTTAGCTTCTAAGGCAAAGTACCAGGTAGAAGATTTTCCCTCAAATGTGTAGGGGAACAGTCTGCAAACCACATCCTCATGGATAACATTTCTAAGTCTAATGGATTGCATGAAGGATTTTATGTGGTCTTCCAGAAGAATCTTATCATCTGGATTAAATTTCGGAAGCCACTTCTCAGGATTTTTAGGCAATCTGTTTTGATTGCCTAAAACAAATACGACATCCCTGTTTAACCATGGCCTGTTAGGTCATTCGTCAGCCATGGGATAGATTCTGCTGAGGAGTCTGAAGATTTAGAATTTGACGATTCTTCAGATGAATATGAAGAAGAGGGAGGAGATGAGAGTGGCCCTCCCACTTGGATGTTGTGTCGAGGAGTTGCTAAGTCTGGAAACAAGGAACCTAGATCTAACCTAAGAGTGGATGGCTCACTGAAAAGGTCACGAAGTATTTCATTGTTTTGATCACCTAGGCCTGGGATGTCTTGGTTGTTGAGCTGAGGAAAATCCTGAGTAGGATGATCTTCAACGAATTTTCTTCTAAACTCGACAACATTGTGGGAATTACCCTTCAATAGTTTTTTGACTGTGATGGGCCCTAGGATTAGCGATATGAGAATGTATCTATCTGATGGGGTATCCTATTCTTGTCCAGGGGTAATTGGAATAGTGTATACAACTTGAACTACTTGTTCCCATGAGTTCCCATGAGGTAGACACGCTAGCGTGACTACGAGTGATGATCAGATATCTTGTTGGAGGAGGTGTATGATTACTTCGTTTAGGCATGATGTGTTGGCCCTAATTCTAGCACCATATGTTGAATCCCCAACTGTGTATGTGGCTGATGAGGGTGTTTAAGGCTTACAACACACAGAGAAAACCCAACCAAAGGATTCAAACAATCCCACGCAGGTATTATTCTATCCTCGAGCTATTTGGGATGGTAATTTCCCACAGATTCTTTAATAGCCTCCGCTTCCTTATGGATGTATTTGAACCACAAGGGGATATATTTTCCAGAATGGAAAACAAAGAGTTGAGAAAAAGAAAAGGAAACTTAAAACTAACTAGGAATAAGAAACTAATCTAAAACTATACCACTTCAAAAGGTGTTGGATGATTCACCTGTTGTCTTGAGCTATGTGTAGAACAGAAAATTCATCAAATTGATAGAAATGTAAATAGAATGAAACTATACTTACTGAGATTACAATTGTTTAATGAAAATTAAATAACAATAAATTAGAGTTAAACCATTCAAGATAACCTACAGGTGCTCAAGTTTGTTGAAAAACCAACTTATAAGCTATAAAACTCTTTGTTGGGGCATGCACCTTAACGGTCACTAATTTTGGTAACTCCGCGGTTTTTTGTGGAATCTTGTAAGCGGAGTTGTGACTCAAAATAGTCTTAGGGGTGTCGAGGTTGAGTCAAAGCCCTCTTTTTTGTAATTGTCCAAAAAATTCCGGTGTAAGCCCATGATTTTGTAATAGTGCACTTATATAAATAGGCACTCATGTAAATATGTCAAGATCATCTAATGAAATGAGGATCATCTGATGTGAAGAAGATAGATCTATTTTTGGGTTTTAAGGTCAAGTCCCAGCTGTGTGCGTGGACGACCTCTACAGCTGTGTGCACAAAGGGTTTTTGTAAGAAAGAAACTACAGCTAAGTGCGCAGCTTAGAGATTGTAAGAAAGGAACTACAGCTAAGTGCGCAGTTAGACTTGAAGGGCGGATCTGCTGCTGAGTGCGCCGATCAGAACTGTTGTTTTGTAAGAAGTGGAATAAAAGCACAGTTTTGTGGACATAGCCCCTACACTAGGGGTGAACCACGTTATATCTTGTGTTGTGGTTCTTTTGTGCTGTTTCTGTTATGGTGTTATTTTATGCATTGATAAGTAGATAATTGATAAAGTAAGATAATTGTTAATAGTAACTTCGCTGTGAATTCCCAGTTAAGGGTTAAGCAAGAAACGTCTTTTATCTAACTGCGAAGCTAATTAAGTGAATATCAAAGCTCTATTTGGTATAAATATTTGTTGTTAAGGTTAAAGGTACAGTAATATCCCTCTTCTGCTTGCAGAAACCTAGTTTTGCGGCACCCCATAGCTGTTTCAGGTGAGACTGCAACCTGTTCGCAAGTTGTTGCCGAAAGGGCCAACACTGTGGGTTTGTTTGTTGGTGCGAAGTTAATGGTATAAAACCCGGGTCTTCCCTATATCCCAACAAATTGGTTCCGTTGCCGATTGAACTCAGTATCTGCTTAAGAGGGATTTACGTCGTACCTGAAGGGCTATGTTTTGGAGGCCCTCAGTAAAAGAAATCAGTGATTGGGTTGAAGCTACCTATTAGAAATTTGCTAAACAAGAAAATAAGGATCCTCGTCATAGCTCAGACGAATTCTTGCAAAGATACATTTTTGCTGATATTTACGAAATTTTCTTTGGTAGTATCCACATAGAATTGCACCAGTGGTTATCCAGGTTGACAGAGAGAAGGACGAACTTCCAAGAAGATAAGTTTCCTGACTGGACCCCAGCAAGAGTTAATATATTGAAAAGAGTGAATAACGCAATATCATGAGCTGTTGATTTCTGGACAACGCGAACCCTTGAAGCTTTTGTGACAGAATTTGCCATTGACACAAGTACCTCTTTTAGCAAAGCTGAAAGGTAGTTCTTTCAAGGACCAAGGGGTAAGTACCTAAATTCATTTAGTCTACAAATTAAAATGCTCTTGGCTGAGAAGGGCATATTGGTTGTAGAATTAGATTGCTAGAATTATTTTTACTAGCCTATGTTTGGAAGTGAAAGTAACTTCGACGAGCAAAGTGGTTTGCTGTGAAGTGGTAAAAGATACAAGAGAAACCTAGAATCCTATACCCTAGGTCAGAATACCGAGTATACGCTAGAAGACCCTAAATCTGAAGAAACCCCTTTTGTTAGAAATCCTCCTATAACCCTGCAGCGAAGATCTTCTACCCCTGGGAACCCGTCGTAGTCTGGTGGTAATCCTAGCCCGAGTATTCCGGTCACAGGTCAATCTACCCCAGTAATTTCTCCCCCCCCTCAGTCCACTATGGTCCATATGACTGATGATATCAAGCTCCCAGTTTTCAAAGGAACTATGATCAGAGGATCCAGAAAAATTTTGGTTTTTATGCGAAGCTATGTGGACAGCTAAGAACATTTTGGATCAAGATGTAAGAAGAGCGCAGCTGGTCACTTCTTTTAGAGACCAAGCCTTGACTTGGTTTATGAAGTTTTCTAGTAATCAGAACCATGTCTTGGATGATATTAAAGTAGCAATGATCAAAGAGTTCAAGAATCCTAAATCAGAATCAAAGTGTATAACTGAATTGAAAGAGATTCAACAGAGACGAGGTGAATCAGTTTGGGACTTTGATCAGAGGTTCAAAGTTCTGCTAGATCAAGTTAGTTTCACTATTGGACCAACGCAGCATAAAGAATGGTTCATTGCAGCCTTATTACCTCATATCAAAACGCCACTCATGCAACAGAAGGTTGCTGATCAGCAAGAGGCTTTGGAGATTGCCATGAAACTAGAAACAGCTCCTGTCGAAGATAATTCTGGGATAGCACAAATACAAGCGCAGTTAGCAGAAATGGCTTTGGAGCTATGAGACATGAAAAAAGGGAAATCTATTCGTGAAAGGGTGTGTTGTACACGATGTAGGATAGAAGGTCATGACAAGGAACAATGCCCTGCGCTAAGAAATTACCTGAATACTGGTGCGCCAAACCCATTTAACCCTAATGTTCTATATTGTGAGATTTGTAGAACAATTGGCCAGCATCAACCTAGAGACTGCTATTTGCTACAAAGATATGTGCAAGTCCCTAAGAATACCTATTGCAAGTTCTGTAAGTTAGTGGGACACAACGAACAGGAATGTTGCAGTTTTGACCTTATGCGAGAGCGAACATATGATGCTTATAGGGTACAAAATGATGCACAAGGAAATGATGGATATGGTTACCATGGTAATACATCAGGTCAAGGTACTTTTGGAGGTTTTAGTCGTGGTGGTATGTCTGGAAGAGGTCAAGGCCAGATTGTGTGCTATAACTGTAAACAGGCAGGACATCTAGCTAGAGACTGTCGGAACCCAACTACGACATGTCGATATTGTCGAGTAGTAGATCATGTCATTGAGCAATGCCCGTAGCTGATAGCCAAGATACAATAAAGAAATAGTGCTCCTCCTCAGAATATTCAGAGGATTACTATAGAACAAAGACCTGTCCCAGCCATTAACATTGTTACAAGGAGTGGAGCTACGACACAAGTGCAGAATAAGGAAAAAAAACTTGACGAGGCTTGGGTTCGTAAGACCCTAGAGAAAGTTCCAACATTCGATGTGGGAAGAGAAAAAGAAACATTTATGGAATCCAAAAAAGACTTTATTGATCCGAGCACAGCAGTAGCACTTGCGCAGTAGCATCAACATCAGTCGCAGTCTCAAGAAGCTTCGACAGAGAAAGTAAGTACACTGTCGACATTTTTATAGAGTTGTATGAAGCTCTTACGAAATCAGAATGCTTTAAATGAGTTACAGAAAGTTATTTCTCAGCGAAGCTCTGGTAAAGAAAAAACTATCAATAGAGTTAGAAGAACTGGAAGAGAAATGAGATTGCATGCTCAGATAGGAGAGTATGACATGACTAATATCATTTTAGACCTAGGATTAGAAGTCAATGTCTTAACTAAGCAGACATGGGAACAAATGGGAAAAACCTACCCTTGAATGGTCCCCTATACAGTTGATATTAGCCAATCAGCAGAATATTGTGCCCCTCGGAATATTCTCTAGCGTCCCAGTAGACATTGATGGAGTCAGTACCTTAGCAGATTTTGAAGTCATTGAGATAATTGATGATAGAAACCCCTATCCAGCCTTGCTAGGAATTGAATGGGAAATAGAGAATTATGCAGTAATCAATCTTAAGAACAGACAGATGACTTTTGAAGGAAAAGGCTTGAGAGTCATAGTCCCCTTGGACCCTTCTCAAGGAGAAAGGTACACAGAGCCAGTCAAAGATGAGTATTAGGATGTGTTGGATCATATCTACAACATCACAGCTAAAGAGGAAGACTATGTTAACCCTACTACTGAAGGTATAATGGATTGGAAGTGTGATAGTTCTTGCATGAATGACTCAGATGAAGGCCTAGAGAATTGGCATCATAGACTTTATGAGCTACATGGACATCGATGTGCAAGAATTACCAAGTCTCTCAGATGGCTTGGCTCACAGACAAGAGTCTTACCTATTTTTGATGGCTTGATAGATCCCGAAGAGTTTATTTTTCAATTTTCAGAGCAGGTACCAGATTCACAGAAAATGGAAACTCTAGGTTCAGTATTTAGAGCCACAACTGCTAGATGGTGGAATGGTCATAAGAAGTATATTTAGAGTTGGGAAGCTTGTCAAAAGCTTCTTCCCCTCAAATTCATGGATCAACCTCAGGAGGTGAGAAGCAGGTTTAATGGTTAGACTAGCCCTCAAGAACATTTGGAACAGTGTTATGAAGCATGGAAGCATGTCCCTCGCGAAGAATGGGTACATCGGTTTGTGCACACCCTGGAACCTGTCGCGAAGAATTGGTATGCAGAAGTGGAGCTTTGCCAGGGTACTGTAAGTTGGGATAGTCTTGTTGATAGTTTTGTGATGACATTTTCTATTAATGAGGTTTGTCCTGCTTTGGATGCAGCTGTTAGGCTGATCCACACTAAGGTGTTTGATGGTAAAGACACAGCCGAGTACCAACCTTATTGGAAAGAACAAGAAGCTAATGCAGTAGAATGCTATAACCTCGCAATTGACGAGGATGATGACCCACGCAACATAAACATTCCTGAGTCAGAAGGACACTGCAAAGTACATGGATCAGCAGTTGAAGCACCAGAAGTGACTCAGCCCTTGAAGACGAGGCGAGTAAACATTGGGTCAGAAGAAATGCCTAAGTATGCTACTATTGGAGATTATTGGGATGAAGAAACGGTAAGCAAAGTGACCCAACTTTTCCATGGGTATCAGGACCTATTCCTGACAAAGTTCTCAAAAATGAAAGGTATCCTTGGTGATATAGGAGTGATAAAAATCCCTTTGAAACCTGATGCGAAACCTGTGAAGCAGTGCCCTTATAGGATGAACCCTAAGTATAAAGAAAAAGCTAGGGTGGAGCTAGTTAAGATGCTCGTAGCAGGAATCATTGAGTCTGTCGAAGAATCAGAATGGGTCAGCCCCATGGTGGTACAAGAAAAGAAGACCAAGGGAGAAATCCAAATCTGTGTTGATCTCAGGAAGCTGAATGATGCCTGCTTACATGATCCGTTTCCTACTCCCTTTACAGATGAAGTTTTAGACAATGTCGGAGGTCAAGAAGTGTATTCTTTCATTGATGGATTTTTAGGTTACCATCAGATCAAAATTGCTCTAGAGGATCGACATAAAACAACCTTCACTACAGAAATGGGATCGTTTTAGTATACAGTTATGCCTTTTGGATCAAAGAATGCACCTGCTATGTTTTCCAGAGTAGTCATATATGCATTTAAGGAATTCATTCATAAGTTCTTGGAAGTTTACTTTGATGATTGGACTATCTTTGGCTTATTGAAAGATCATATAGCTATCTTAAGGCTTATGTTGGATAAATGCAGACAACATCATATTTCATTGAACCTGAAGAAGTGTATCTTTTGTGCACCTTTTGGAATTCTGCTAGGTCACATTGTGTGCAAGCAAGGATTGATGGTGGATCCTGCGAAGATAGCCATCATTGTGAACCTGCCACCTCTGAAGTTTGTTAAGCAACTTCACACTACACTTGGTCATACTGGATATTACAAGAAATTCATCAAAGGATATGCCCAGATTACAGCCCCTATGGAAAAGCAATTGAAGAAAGATATTAAGTTTGAATGGACACCTGAGTGTCAAGAAAGCTTGGATATTTTGAAAGAAAAGATGGTAGCTGCCCCTATCCTAGTATTCCCTGACTAGAATAAGGAGTTTCATGTTCATGTCGATGCATCTTGCATTGATTTAGGTGTAGTATTGGCTTAGTTAGGTGAAGGTAATATTGATCACCCTATTGCTTTTGCAAGTAGAAAATTGTCCACAGTAGAAAAGAATTATACTATGACAGAACGAGAAGGTCTAGCCATGGTTTATGCCTTGCAGAAGTTTCGACACTATCTGTTAGGATCGCATTTTAAGATGTTTACTGACCATTCTGCTTTGAAGTATTTGGTTAACAAGCCTATGTTAGGTGGAAGGATCTGCAGATGGCTGATTTTGTTTTAGGAGTATGACTTTGAGATCATAGTTAAGCCTTCCATGGTGAATGGAAGTAGATTAAAGAAGTATAGGGACAAGCCTGGACCCCCTAATTAGAAGTAACAGTAAGAAGGAGAGTCTAAGTACCAAGAACAGTTGAAATTGGGTACTAGACTATAATGAAGCTGTTCTCAAAGCTACGAAGTATTTCAAAGTTTTAAGGTTGAAGTTCGATTGACGCTTGGGTTAGGATGAGTCGAAGGTCAATATTGTGTCGAAGGTACTCATTGGGAAGCAGCTGAAGTTATGGTTGTGTCGAAGAAGAAAGGTCTGTTGAAGCCTAAAATGTGACTAATGGGACAAACTAGATTTGGTGGTGCCAGCACGTGAGCTGCCTTAACTTCCTGTAATGATGAGATTTTGGGGAAAATCCAGCACTGTGTGAACAGGATTTACCACCACTCCATCAGATTTGGTGACCTTAATGCACCATGATGGTAGACTTTGTCATGGGATTCTATAAGAAGCCACACAGGCCTGCGACTCCTGCATTACGCATTTTCTTGAGTTTACAATTAAGACCATGTCGAATGATCGTGAAGTCCAGGAATTGTTACGAGAGTTCAGGGAGAGAGGTCTGCAGAACTTGATCAGTAATCCACTTGCATCTAAACTCCCCCAGTGTTGCATCCACCTATGCAGACATGTTCAACCAGGAAGAAATTTAAGGTAGAATTTCACTCTAAATGGAACGAAGAAAGGCACAAACCATTAGGAAAAACCCCGGAGGTTCCCGAGATGTATCCTCCTGGCTCAGTGTTATGGAGAGAAATTCCTATGGCTTGGGTACCACAACAGACAACTAGACTCCAGAAATCAATCTTTCCCAATATGCAATAGAAATAAAAACATCTAACACTAAAGGATCGAACCTCGTACCTTAT